>CM047805.1:91142476-91330144 GCA_026214975.1 Gentiana macrophylla
TTTGTGCTTTTTGCATGATCAATCAAATTTTCTTTGCTTTGTCATACATACTAAAAATCATCTTCTAGCTTGGAGTCTATCTTTGAAAAAGTCTTGTTGCACCAACTTGACTTCCTTCTTTCCATCTTCTCCATTGAATTAGTTTTGGTAAGTCTGATTCTTTCAAGTAGTAATTTTCAAATTCTACTACATCCGCTTTCATTTGTTCAAATTTGTCTTTAATCTTTAGTTTATCATCAATCCTCCGATTTTTGTTATATTGTGCCATTTTCTACTTTGAGAATAAATCGATAAAAATAGTTCAAGGATTCTTCTGGCTTGTCCTGGTCTTGTACTTAGCTTTGATAGGATTGTGATCGCTGGTAAACTTCATCCATAGATCCTTTGTTAGAGCAACTCTTCGCCTCCCGGTTGACTCAGATTTTCAACGAAGTCGTTCGCCGCTAGTTCTTTCCTTAAGAACTTAGGATATGATTTGTATCTTTGCAATTCATCTTCAAGTCGCTTCATTTCCGGCAAGTAACTTCAGCTTTTCTTCTTCAGCTTCCCTTTTTGGCATCATATAACCGATCTACCAGTATACGGGTTGCTTTTGATCTTCTCGCGACCGTCGAGAAGCAAGTACCTCCTTAAACCGAAGTTTCTAACCCATAGATTTGTCGATTCATATGCCAAATGAGCTTGGGCATGTGTTTCCCTATTCATACCGGGGTTGAGTCTTCAAGTTTTTGTTTGAGTAGCAAAATTTCTCGCTGTAACTTGAACTTGATTTGTGGATCATCTCTAGTCTTGCATGAATCGAAACATCCTGCTCTAGTTCTATAATTGAGATATCCGTGAGATATTTGACAAAAGATCATTTTGTGCATCCTTGTTACTAAGCACAATCTTCAAATTTTCATGTACTTTTCCAATTCATCCTTTGTGAGGATGTCAGAAGGATCATAAGTATCTTCTATTGGATCCTTAAACTGAGTATTATCTTTAATAATCATCAGTTGTTGATTAGCGCTCCATCACCGCTTCGATTGTCGCTGTCCGATCTCCAACTCGTAATCCTTCTTGCCGAGATACGCTTTGCATTGCTGAGGTCGAGGTTGAGTTTCGCTGCAAACTGTAGTCTCACCAAACTTCTTTTCTTGATTCATCATCTTTATCATCATCATTCTTCTTTGAAGTACCTTTCGAGGTGTATTTATGTGCCCGATTCTCTTATTTTTGCTAGTTCAAGAATCTTTGAAACAATTGTCAAGAAATTCAAATAGAAACAGAGCATATAGATCTCTAACTTCCAATTTCTCCAAGAGTAGTTTTTCTTCACCGTAGATCGACATCTCAAGAATCCTCCTGCTTTAAGTTTCATCTTCATTAGCTTGATGATTCTATCGCCAAAAATTGGTGCCGATTGCTAAACCGATTTATGTCAGAAGTCGGAAGTATGGTCAAGAGTGACCTTTTCTTGTGTAACTTCGCTTGTCGGGCTGTTGTTGTTGCTCTCCCTCTTGGTGCTTTCTCTGAGATTTCTAGGTACAAGCATCTTACAACCGATCTTGTTACGATTCACCTTTTCGCTTAGTCCCTTGTGTACAGCCTCCCGTCGAGACATAGTTTTCTCGACTTGCTTCAGACAGTTGTTCCTCGCGATTTCCTTTGTAGTAGTGATTGCCTTGCTTGCTTCCTTCCTTGATTTTTTCTAAGTAAAACTGAATGATTCCACTCTGAGTGTCTTCTTCAATGAATCACAACGCTTTTGTCCTTCGGCTTGAGCTCTGCCTTGCACTCGCCTAATTCAACCAAATGTTGTCTCTAAACTGATTGACAACATAGCCTCCCAATTGAATTCCTATTCCATCCTGCATTGTATTCATAAGATAAATATTTTCTTCCTCGACAAGATACTAACTCCTTTGGATTTCCCAATGACGTGTTTGCCGAGCCATCCACGAGGTGTCCAAATTTCCGCTTGATTTTGTCTACATGAATACCAAGTTCGATTGGTTCCATAGAAAAAGTAAGTAGCTCAAGAAAAGCTTCTTTTCAATGGTAAAGTAGTCCACTCGTTGTTGTCACAGCTTGAATTTGTGAAGCCAAAGAGTGTCCTTATGACACTTTCATTGAGAAGAATGCGATCTCCACGAAATTTGGTCATCGAGAGTCTCGTGATCAAACGCATATTTTGCCAAAATTGCAAAATTCCTTCTACATCATGTTCTTCTTGAACTTAACTTCTAGAATGTTTCTCAAGTCTGGTTGTTTATCAATTTTATCACATACCCAAATTTTGCTAACAGAGTGTTTTGACACAGAGCTTCATACATTTCAATGTCACTCATCTAACTCATATTAATCATTCTTGTTTGATTTTTCTGAAGTGGTCATGTTTGAGTGTGAACACAAAAATTGATTTTTTAAGAAGAGAGATTTTGAAGGGTTTGTTTTGTTTTCTAGAAAGGGATGAGGATTTTGAATTTTGATTGGAAATAATGTGAACGGAGGTTGAATTAATAGGTAGGAAATTTCATGTTGAGTAGTACAACTTTTCAAATTCCATGATGGTTTTGGGTAACCGATGCATGTACTGCTCGACAATCGTAGGGTGTACACGCCGAATTCTCGACAAAAAGAATCATGTATTTTAATGCGACATAACCACTGTTGATTTTATCATATCAACCTTTGACTAAATTTGACTGGAATAGAAACTGATGCTGAGTTCAATTTTAGAAATAATGTCCATTTCCATCAAATTTTCAGGTTCAGTTAATCAGTTTGAGATTGTTGATGTCAATGACTAATCATAAGTGAGCGCACCCAACATAACAAAGATTAACCCTTGACAAATCTCTAGCTTAACTGATTTAACTCGACTTTGATTATTCCTAACTCATTTAATTTGGCAAATGTTTCTTTGTCCAATGGCTTTGTAAAGATGTTCCGCTAACCGATCTTCGTAGTACATAAAGAATTGTTATATCATTTTTCTCGCATGATCTCTTATAAAGTGATGACGCACATCAATGTGTTTTGTTCTTGAGTGTAATACTCGACATCGCTGATTGCAATTGCACTTGTGTTATCACACACATGGGAATTGTTCCTTCTTCTATACCATAATCTCTTAATTGTCGTCCTCTGATCCATAAAACTTGAGCACAACAACTTCCACTGTTATATACTCGCTTCAAATATTAGTTGAAATTGAGTTTTGCTTGTTAAACCATGACACAAGTCTGCTTCCTAGTAACCGATATGTGCCTAATGTGCTTCTTCCTCATTCCACTTTGCATCCAAAGATAACTGAGTCCAATAAGCAATCACCTTGAATTCTCCTTCTTTGAATACCATATTCCAACTCCATCTCGTGTCTTTCAAATATTTCAATGTCCTTTTCACAACCGTGAGATGACTTTCCTTTGGTTTGATCAAATCTTGCACATACAATCGACAAAGAAAAGATATGTCCGGTCTACTTGCCGTAAGATAGAGTAAGCTTCCAATCATCCTTCAGAGTGTTTGATCAACATCTTTGCCTTCTTTGTCTTCGCCTAGCCTCGATGTTGGTCCACATTGGTGTAAATTCCAGAGATTTTTCCATACCAAACTTTTTGATAAGTTCTCTTGTATACTTTGTTTGGTGAATGAAAATTCCATCATCCGATCGCTTAACTTGTAAACCAAGGAAGTAATTCAATTCTCCCATCATACTCATCTAAAATTTGCTTTTCATCAAACATGCAAATTTATCACATAGTCGTTTCATTTTCCGATCCAAAATGATATCATCTACATAAATTTGAACAAGTAGAGTATCTTCCCATTCTTCATCCCGAATAAAGTTTTGTCGATTGTTCCTTTGATAAATCCATTATCCACCGTAAACCGAGATAGAGTTTCGCATCAAGCTCTGGTGCTTGTTTAAGTCCATAAAGAGCTTTTCTTAGCTTGAAAACTTTATCCGCTTGATCTTTGATTTCGAGTCCAGTGGTTGTTGAACGATACTTCTTCTTCTTCAAGAATTCCATCTGTAAATGTGCTTTAACATCCATTTGATAAACCTTGAATTTCTTATGAGCCGCAAAGGCAAGAAATAACTGATTGCTTCTAATCTTGCAACCGTGCATAGGTTTCATCAAAGTCTATGCCTTCACTGAGAGAGTATCCTTTAGCTACAATTTAGCTTTGTTTTTGATGATATTCCCATCTTCATCAAGTTTATTTCTCAAAACCCATTTGGTTCCAATGATATTGACATGAATCGGGTCTATCTACCAATTCCCATACTTGATTTCTCTCGAATTCATTGAGTTCTTCTTGCATAGCTAATATCCACCCTGATCTTTCAAAGCTTCTTCAATTTCTTTAGGTTCGATTGAGATAGAAAACATGCAATCATTGCATCTAATTGATGTCTTGTTCGAACGCCACTTGAGTATCACCAATTAGTTGTTCTTCAGTGGTGATCTCTCATCCATTGATATGTGGGTGTTTGCATCAAAGGATTTATATCTTGTTCGATCGGGTTCTTCAAGAACTGGTTCTTGAATTTCTTCAATGGATCAGAATATGTAGTTCAGTGTGGTTTGTTGAGTAGTTGGAAACTGAGACTGATCTTGATTTGAACATTCTGAAATTTGTATTCTTCCAATGTCAACTGAAACTGGTTCTGGCATGATTGGTAATCGACTTAGAAACTGGTTCTTGTCGGTCTTCAACTGCTTCACCAGTAAGTTTGGTTCATCAAATACTACATGTATTGATTCTTCATGCTTGAGTGTCCTTTATTTAGTACTCTAAAAGCTTTGCTCACACTTGAATATCCTAGAAAATTCCTTCATCACCTTTGGCTCAAAAACTTGAAGTTGATCTTTCCATTATTGTGTATGAAACATTTGCTTCCAAAGCATGAAAGTATGAAACATTTGGTTTTCTTCCATTCCAAATTTCATATGAGTCTTCTCATGTCTTTGTTCATGAGAGCTCGCTTCGTGTGTAACAAGTCGTGTTAACCGCTCGCCCAACATCTTTCGTAGTTTAGCTTCACGCATCATAGTCCTCCCAGCCTTTCTTTGAGTGTTCTATTTCTTCTATCACCACACCATTATGTTGAGGTGTTCCTGTATGCAAAGTTGGTGTGAAACACCATTTTCTTCACAATATTCAATAATCACACCGTTGAGGAATTCAGCCTTTATCTCGATCTTATCTTCACAACCGAAAATCCTTTCTCGATCTCAAGTCTCTGAGTAGTTCTCGTGAGTCTTTGCTTGGTTTCACTTTTCTTGGTTAAAAAGATTACCCAAGTGTTTCTTGAAAATCATCTACTACCACCAATGTATACTTCTTTCCACCGATACTAATTGGTGTAATAGTCCAAATAAATCCATGTGTAGCAACTCTAGATGTCCGGTTGTTGAATGCCGAGATTTGGTCTTGAAACTTGCTTTTGTTTGCTTTCCTTGTTGACATGCAGACATAAGTCGCCCTTCTTATATGATATTTCGTAGTCCAATGACTAACTCGCTTAACAAGTGTGTTGATGTCATCAAAATTAAGATGACTCGCTTGTGCCATAGCCAATCGATTTCTCGATTTTGTATGCACAAGCAAATGTGTTTCAAAGAACGGCCGTTGTCCAATCTACTACATACATATTTTCTTTTCTTCTTCCGGCTAGACAACTTGATAAGTCGATTCACCGACGACAACGCAGTAATTCTTTGTCGAAAAGTAACTTTGTATCCCATATCATAAAATTGACTGGTGTCGAGTAGATTGTAGTGTAGTCCTTCTACATAAGATACATTCTTGATTGTAAGTCCATTCCTCGATTAAGTGCCATAACCTCCTGTGTATCCAGTTTGTCTTTACTTCCAAAATTAACCTTTGGTCCATCCTTTGCAATAAAATTATCGAGATGCTTTTTAATCTTTGTCATGTGTCTAGAGCAACCACCACAAAAGTACCATATATCCCGCAATAAAATTAGAAGTTTTTAGGTACCCAATTCAGCTTTGGGTCTATTGGGGTCAGCCAGTAAGTACAACTCGGGAATATATCCTTTCGGGGATTCTTCAAATATTGTTGCACTTGTTTTCATATATGTAAGCCACACTCCCATAGTATCTATGTTTGACCGTGGTCTTATTTATATGATCTCTCGTGTCTTTTGACTCAAACTTATTTCCATGTTGCTTTCTATTAGTAAAGCTAGAATAATAACCGCCATTCCTTCAGCATCGAGGTCCTGAATCGACCTTTGCACTGGACTTTTGATGAGAATTGAGATTAGTCCTTCACTGAGTTCTTGACTCAAACCTTTGATAGGTTTTCTTCGTCTGAATGATTGTTATTATCGCTTTACTAATAGATGCAAGAAAATTCCAATCATCATCTGGATATAGTCTTGCTTTCCCCTAATGTGTGAGTCTTTGAATGATTGACATTCTTGATTTACTTTGATTGTAATTTTTCCGGTTCTTGACTTGATTGGTTTTTTGTGGACCTGGTACTTGATTTCACAATGGTGTTTTCTTGAGATACAAATTTGATTTACCATTTGGTTTCCTTTGTTGGTAACCTGCTGTTTTCTTGGAAAACCGATTTGTCTTACGTGATAATCGCTTTAATGGTTCAACAATTTTCTAAGTTTGTGGAAGTTTCTCACCACAAACTTGATACCGCTTTGGTACCAGTTTGACACTTTTGTCGGTTCCATCCTTTGAAGATTGTCCGTGTATCAAATCCTAAACCGGCTTTGTCTTCATATGGTTTTCCGATTTGAATCCAAAGAATTGAGATTGATTGAGCAAATGATTCAATTGTCAACCGAGTTTGAAAGAAACCAAGTTTGACACTAAAGGAAAGGCCTAGTCATGCAAACATAATTGGAACAAAATGGGTATACGTAAATAAATTGATGAATCGTTCCCATTGTAAGGAACAAGGCCGTATTAGTGGCAAAAGCCTATTCTCAAGTCAAGGAATAGACTTTGATAAGACATATGCCCTGGCTTGCAAGATTGGAAGCTATAAGATTATTCTTGGCATATGCCGCTTACAAAACTTCAAAGTATACTAGATGGATGTCAAAAGTGCATTTTTGAAATGACATTATGGAGGAAGAGGTTTATGTTCAAAGAACCTCCTGGTTTTGAAGTTAAAGATCAAGAAGATAAAGTGTATAGACTCAACAAGGTACTTTTATGGTTTGAAACAAGCACCAAGAGCATGGTATGAAACTGATGACGTAGATCAAGTAATAAAATACTTGACCACCATAAACCAATACTAGCAAGAGGACTAGGCCCATCGTAGTATAGCTATAAGTGAATCAAGGCCGATCCCACAGGAACCAATTATGACCATCTTATATACAAACAATTAATTAAACATGTCAAGGACATAGAGGCGGTCTACGACCAACATAAGACAAGAAAAGTAAAGACACGACTCGACACAACGTAATTAACCTCCCAATTATAGTCTTTATCGCTTGGACCTAGATAATTTATATAATAAATCAACTTATTAATCACCAATCCGCTTGTATCTATCTTAGATTGGCTATGGGAGTCATCCTCTTTAACTCTGACTTAGCACCGTAAGTCACTAAATCACCGTGATATTGTTACGTGACTTCACCTTTTAGTGCCTCCATCTCATATAACTCACACGCTACGACTTCTAAGGATGCCGATATTAACCGCACACCTCGCCTCAGGCAACATTCCTATGGTTAGGCGCATTTCCTAAACGATCACTCAAGCCTCGCCCAACTAGCAATTACCAAGTTATAGTCTCATGCTAATCTACGACGACGATAATCAAAGCTAGCAATCCCCAAATATAAACCTACCTAGATAACGCTGAACGTCCAAGATCAATTCATGAGCCTACCTAAGAGTTTTATATCGGTATTTCCTTCTTACACGCTTTAATTAAACTAAGCGAGTAACGAGCTACAGCCATACCTACCGAGATAATAAATTTATTAAGTTAACCTAACCATAAAAAGACATGGCTATCTAACGGATGAATAGGGGCCTCGGCCGAATCGAATAGCTAAGCTCGGTCGACCGAATGGTCTTTTTCCCCATTACATCCCCGAACATATCTCTCAAATGCTTCATCATACACAACGGATTAAACAAGAATTGTAAAGCATTCATATAAACTAACTTAGATACACATTAATTGAACGATGCATTCATGAATAAATACTAAGTGTACGACGAGGTTACTGGATCCTCATGACAAGGTATCTCCACCTTCCCTAACGCCATAGCCTAGATCTACATCATCTAGCTATGAATAATCAACTCAAACGATAAATCATAATTGGGGGGACTAATTACTTAAAAGAAAGAAATGTAAAATAAAGGCTTACATATTTGCAAAATTTCTAAATTGGCTCGGAAACCCTCAAATTATTCTACATTGTATCAAAGCTATAAGATTGAATAAAGAATGAAGCGGATGTGTTGGTGTGTTTTTACAAATTTCGTAGTCAGCTGCTTATATAGAGGTTTTTGCCGACTTAGAAGGATCTAGAAGATATACACGAAAAAAATCGATAAGTGACCGAAGTCGACACACTCGGTCAACCGAAGCACCCCACCGGGTCGATCAAGGTTATAGGCCTGGTCGACCGAACCTAACTTTGCACATGTTAATCGCTTTCGCCTATCTTGTTCCCCACCGCACGCTATGTTTGATCTCGATTAGTCTTTCATTTAATGCCCGATTTTCTTCCTCTCTATTATTTTGAGCTCATTGATTGAATGACATTAATCCTCCCGATTTGTCGTGATCTACAAAATCAATTTATCACACAATAAATCGGCTTTTAATAATGAAAACGGCTAAATACCAAATATCATATTAATAATCACTTAACATTAAATAATAAATATAAACATGTGATTTAATATGAAATATACATTATTAATCTCGATTTAAGGTCAATGTTGATGACTTTACGGTATAATTTGACCGCCATCAACTACCCCCCACTTAGACTTTCATCGTCCTAACAAAGCATCAATAAGTCATTCCCAAGACAACATTTTCTATGGTCAAATCATACTTACACAAGAAACTCAAGTCAACTCATACTAGTCATGCTCATAAGATATCCATTATTCACTACTTACTATGAATCAAGTGATGTGTGCATGTGCATTGAGTTTTATATATTTGTGGCAAGATTAAAGTTTATGCTAACTTCGTAATCTCAACCTACCAACATCAAGATTCATACTTCTTATGCCTCGCAAACGGTTGTGAGCACTAGAGCAATAAGCAAGAGCGTATCTATAGGGTTTTTGGACTCGAGACCGAGTACTACTCAAAGCCTCTTAAAGAGTTGAATATTTGTTCATATCTTCATATTTTTCAAATACTATCAATCTCAAGGAAGAAAATTTTTAAAGTATCCCTATCTTAGATCAAATATAGCATTGAATATTACCACAAGCGCAAGGCTACTTTGGTAATTTACTACAAGCCCAAAGGTTTAATGTTTTGCTAAAACACAGTACGCCTCAAGCTTATTAATCTGCTTTTGTTGGCAAGAATATCGTAATACATCACAGAGAGATATTGACACTAAGTTTATATAACCAATCATCTATGCAATGTACACAATATTCGCTGGCTTATTATGATTTGCACGGTATACTCGATTCACGTGATTGAGTAATTGAATAATACATAACTACTTGCAAAACGGGCATGAATATCCTTAAATTTACTTAACATAAGTATAAAATGATCACGCACTCATGAAACTTGGTTCCTTTCCTATCAATTCTTAGCTAGGAACTTACGAGATACATAATATGGTATGTATTCAATTTTTTCAATCATGTGCCGCTTTCATTCAATTTTCAATTATAATATAAACATGGCTAAGTCTCCTACCCCCACTTAAACATGGCATTGTCCTCAATGACAAAAATAAATGAGAATTTAAGAAAAGACTTAGCCTCGAAACGGCTCTCAAGTAAAGGAACAATATCGGAGTAAATGTCAAGACGCTGTGGAGAAGCAAGTGAAAACCTCAGATAAGGCATAAACTCCACTAAACTGTTAATAAAACCATGTCTATGGAAGTTATAAAATAATGTGGCAAGAATGAGGTATAAATACCTAAAAACAGCTTTTTTACCACTTTATTTTATACAACCAATGACAAGTGGAAACCAAAAAGAAAAATACTAAATAGAAAGAAAAATAAACAAGCAACTAAAGATGGTGGTCTTCATCTACAACCTCAACCGCCTAAATATTCTTAAAACCGGGTGGAGAAGACAAAGATCAAAACCATTACCCGACGTGGGAAAACACGAGGTGACTCGGATCAAAAAGGTATTCAATCCAGAAAAGAGAAACTTGGTAAGGTATAACAGATTGAATGCGACCTATTGGCTAAAGATAAAATCAAATACTTAACGCAGAAACTTCTCGCTTGCATTGATATCAACAACTTAGGAGATGTAGCTACTCCTCAAATTACTAATAACCCAATGTATCACGTAAAAGTCATAACCGGCTATCAACAAGGTCGGATCGGTGTGATAGTTCGTAACAAAACTTATCATCTAAAATGCCGAATAGACGGAAAAATGTGAAATGTAAAATTTCCGTAGAAAGATAAGTTGTACTTGGATCGAACCACAACCTTTAAAAATCTAGCTAGTGGTCGAGCTACACTTACCCCAACTAGAGCATGAAAATCAAAATGATAAAAGATAATCATTAAGGCTTAGCAATATTCAAATTCCGCAACACAAAGGTATTTTTGTAAACAAAATGGAGGTTTAGAGTGTGTCGGGTTTAGAAAAAGATATATAAGGATGGTAAAAAAGATAAAGGGTGGGTAAGAAATTGTGTTTTGGGTGGGTATTGTTTAAGGGATCAGGGTAGGGGGGAGTGAAACGGATGGAAAGAAAGAGAGGCGATGAAAGAACGGTTAGAAATGTGAACTGTCAAAGGTGATTGGTGAGAGGATCAAAAGTTTGAAGGTGAAAAAGTAAAGGGAAAGATTATGATAATTGCAGAATGAATTGCACACTACTTTGATTTTCACTTGATCACCTTTCTAAAAGGTTTTAGAAGTTGACCAACATTGTTCTTGTTCACACCAATCATTCTCTCACATTTTCACAATTCTCAAGCTCTCTTAATGCTTCCATCTTAAGGTGGATTGCTAAATTTCCTTTCTTTAGCAATTTCATGACTCTCCTACGGAACTCTATTTCACGTGGCATATATTGAGTAAAAAGTTTTGCACATCCTTAGCCCAATGGCCATCGGAACACGGCAAAATAAAAAGCCTCAACATATGTCATGTTACTTTTATTTGACTCAAAGAAAGAAAAACCTAAAGTCCTAAAAAGAAATCCTAAGGGTTTTAAAAGAAGTAGCTCTGAGTTTAAAGTCCTCACTTCGACTTTCCAAAAAATATCCTTGTCGCTTATCATTCTTGATTGCCGACTTTGACCCTTCACAGACTATAATAAGAGGTGGGCTTGTCGCTTTTGTGGATTAATACCTTCCTTGGTTGTGAGACCTAGAAACGACATTTATCCATACCATTTATCCAAAGTTCTTACATCGGCTCGCTTTTAGAATTAGTGAATTCTAAGAAACTCGGTTAAATTACGGTTTTGGCCTTGACAATAAGAAAGAATGAATCAGCACTACGAATAAGGTCGGTTATGCAGCAGTGCTTCACGCCGCCTTATTCGTTGGAACATATGTGACAAACAGCCAATCCGCCAAGATTAAGCCCCGCTTAGCCCAAAGGCTTATCGGCTATGCTAAGTCTTGTTGAATCGCTGTAACGCATATCACACGTGAGGGGAGTCGATTGAGCCGAAGCTCGGTTGAACTCGCCACCATGGTTAGACCATTTCAACCCATGTACTAAGAGTCTCCGATTTCTAAATTGTCACCCAAAGCGTAATCTCGCTTCGCTTAAGGTGGGTTCACCGAGAAGCCATCACCATAAAACTCAACGAAAAGCGTAAGATGGTGTTCTCTCAAAACTCAACGCCTTCTTTAGATTTTGAATGCTTAAACTACACAATTTGTTGCTCCCATGGCTGCAGGGCTAATCTCATGCATAGACAAATGAGATTTTAATGTAACTACGAGGAACTCTTTTTTCACCGCTCTTTCAACGGCTACATGTTTTCTTACACCCTCTAGATGAGATGTATATGGGGCAAAACCTTCGACACTAATAAAATTAATCTTACAAACCAACTCCGGGCTAAGATTCATACTAAGGTTCATGTATAGGCTAACTTATGCTCAAAACCAAAAGGTAGTAAAACATAAGAAAAAGGTAGTACTTTGCCTTCAACAATGTACCACTAAGAATTTAAGCCTTTAAAATATATATTTTTCGAGCCATCTTTGTGCTTTAAAGGTATTGCTTCCATCGCTTCCCATCGTAGAGTAGTAATTCCGCATGTTGTCGGGTTATTTTCTCACCATAAAAATTATTGACTTGGATTATTGCTTCCTGGTTTCTCGCAAATGTAAGAAAACAAAATGCATCAGTAGATCGATTTTAACATGGTTTCCCATGTCGCTATCGCACTCACGGATTAAACATACGGGATAAATGTAGACACGCCAAATTCCGCACTAAAACACAAATCGTAAACCGTAAACAGTAATGTAACAAGAACAAAACAAAAAATATAATTTCTCGTCGACCGAATGAGGTCTCTCGGTCGACCGAATAATATATATATATATATATATATATATATATATATATATATATATTTAGAATATGGAATTTTCGCATGCAGAAAGCATAAACTGCAGGACTCAAAACGGACTTCTAAAACAGTAAAACTTGACATGAATAAGAAAATTATTTATATATAAAATTGACCGCTGGTTCCCCGGCAACGGCGCCAAAAACTTGATGACGAGATCAAGTAATAAAATACTTGACCACCATAAACCAATACTAGCAAGAGGACTAGGCCCATCGTAGTACGGCTATAAAGAATCAAGGCCGATCCTACAGGAACCACCACGGACCATCTTATATACAAACAATTAATTAAACATGTCAAGGACATAGAGGCGGCCTACGCACCAACATAAGACAAGAAAAGTAAAGACACGACTCGACACAACGTAATTAACCTCCCAATTATAGTCTTTATCGCTTGGACCTAGATAATTTATATAATAAATCGAACTTATTAACTCACAATCCGCTTGTATCTATCTTAGATTGGCTACGGAGTCATCCTCTTTAACTTGACTTAGCACCGTAAGTCACTAAATCACTGTGATATTGTTACGTGACTTCGCTTTTAAAGGTTCCATCTCATATAACTCACACGCTATTTACTTTAAGGATGCCGATATTAACCGTATACCTCGCCTAGGCAACATTCCTATGGTTAGCGATTTCAAACGATCACTCAAGCCCTCGCCCAACTAGCAATTACCAAGTTATAGTCTCATGCTAATCTACGACGACGATAATCAAAAAGCAGCAATCCCCAAATATAAACCTACCTAGATAACGCCGAACGTCCAAGATCAATTCATGAGCCTACCTAAGAGTTTTATATCGGTATTTCCTTCTTACACGCTTTAATTAAACTAAGCGAGTAACGAGCTATAGCCATACCTACCGAGATAATAAATTTATTAAGGTAACCTAACCATAAAGACATGGCTATCTAACGGATGAACAGGGGCTCGGTCGAATCAATAGCTAAGCTCGGTCGATCGAATGGTCTTTTTCCCCGTCAGACATCCCCCGAACGTATCTCTCATAAGCCATCATACACAACGGATTAAACAAGAATTGTAAAGCATTCATATAAACTAACTTAGATACACATTAATTGAACGATGCAGTATTCATGAATAAATACTAAGTGTACGACGAGGTTACGGGATCCTCATAGACAAGGTATCTCCACCTCCCTAACGCTATAGCCTGATCTACATCATCTAGCTATGAATAATCAACTCAAACGATAAATCATAATTGGGGGGGACTAATTACTTAAAAGAAAGAAACAGTAAAATAAAGGCTTACATATTTGCAAATTTCTAAATTGCCGGAAACCCCTCAAATTATTCTACACTGTATCAAAGCTATAAGATTGAATAAAGAATGAAGGGATGTGTTGGTGTGTTTTTACAAATTTCGTAGCTGCTGCTTTCGACTTAGGAAGGATCTAGAAGATATACACGAAAAAATCTGATAAGTGACCGAGCTGACACACTCGGTCAACCGAAGCACCCCACTCGGTCGACCGAAGCTATAGGCCTCGGCCGACCGAACCTAACTTTGCACATGTTAATCGCTTTTCTCGCCTATCTTGCTCCCCAATCGCACGCTATGTGTTGATCTGATTAGTCTTTCATTTAATGCCCGATTTTCTTCCTCTATTATTTTGAGCTCATTGATTGAATGACATTAATCCTCCCGATTTGTCGTGATCTACAAAATCAGATTTATCGCACAATAAATCGGCTTTTAATAATGAAAACGCTAAATACCAAATATCATATTAATAATCACTTAACATTAAATAATAAATATAAACATGTGATTTAATATGAAATATACATTATTAATCTCGATTTAAGGTCAATGTTGATGACTTTACGGGTATAATTTGACCGCCATCGTAAACCCCTATCTCGCTTCTTGGTGGACAATGGTTTTACCAAAGGTACCATTAACAAGACTCTTTTCGTAATCAATAAAGCGGACAAGACTCACCGTGCACAAATTTATGTTGATGACATAATTTTTGGTTCTCAAATGAATTGGTATATGAAAAGTTTTCTAATCTCATGAAAAGCAAGTTCCAAATGATTATGATGGAGAGATGAGCTACTTTTTGGGATTACAAGTCAAACAAATGAAAGATGGAATCTTCATTCATCAAACTAAATATACCAATGAGTCAAGCTAAAGAAGTTTGACATGGAAAATAGCACCAAGGTATCAACTCCTATGAGTACAAGCATCGATTAGATAAAGATAAAGAAGGCAAAGATGTTGATCGATTAATCGATAGGAACCAACTTTATAGTACATTTCTAGATACCAAATTTACGATTATCATCATTTCTCGCATGTTTCGGGTGAGTTTAGACTCTATTTTGAGTATTAAATGAGGTTTTATTGCACGGCGAGTGATCGTCTGACGGACAAAACCTCTCATCCGACGGCTAACTCTCCGAAAATGGATTCTTGGCTTCAATAGTTTGTCCGACGGACAAGGTGTTGTGTCCGGACGGCTAACTCTCTCGAAATTGGCAAAACTTTGATGAAGAATTCGCCCGACGGATGTATCCAAAGATCCGGACGGACAAGAGCATTTCATCCGACGGACATCTATGCATCCGTCCGACACTGAAAATCAAGAACAGTCCGCCGACATGGCGGATATCCGCACGGACGTAAGACTTCCTATATAAAGTCGCCTCATTTCTCACAAACCGCAAGCGTAAAATAAGGGAGATAATATTAGATAGGTTAGGCGATTTGGGGCGATTTTCTTCGCTTTCTTAGAGTTAGAATTAGTGTTATATATCATTAGAATCCTCTTTCGATCTTCTCTTTGAACCTCTAACTTTTAGCTTCGATCCGTAACATTTCAAGTGACAAGATTTGTTCTTTTGGAGCTCGAATTTGGTAGTTCTTCAAGTAATCAAAATGGGTATGTTTTCTTGTTGTTTTACCAATGTTGTGATGTTTTTCTTCCGCTTGTATTGTTTAGATTCGATTATGAGTAGCTAGATTTGTCGATGGTCGAACCACGTGAATGCGGGTGAAACACCATTAGAGAGATGAACCGGGAGGTAGTGTAGCGCTGTAATTTAACGCTCTAATCGATAATCCACATCACGAAACTTGTTTTGATTGTTTTAATAGCTTTGAATGAGATTGACAACCTTGTTCATTGTTGCACACACGTAGCTTATAAATGTATGTTGCGCGACGCGCAGGGAACGGGTTTCGTGGACCGTAGAAGTTTTGGGCTTGAAATGCAATCGACACATACCCGTACTAGATTGACGCCTAGTCATCGAGTCCAGCCCAATACGGGGTTTGTCCTATTAGTTATCGTTAGACGGAAAGGCAGAGTAAGGCACACTCCCGGGCAATCTTTCCGAGGGTAAAGTAATCCAATAAACGTAGTTCGCCATACTTTTTAATTGTTTAGAATTCGAGTAGTGTAATCTTTCTTTACGCAATAGTATAACTTCACACCTATCTCGCTTGACTCGAATCGAAAAGCTAAGTCAATCGTGGTACTCAAAACCAATCTCTGTGGGTTCGACTCGACTCTCAAGCACTATCTCTACAATCGACCCGGTCCACCGCCGTTGAAAGTAGATTTTGCTAAGGTTTCGAAGCTTTATTTGATCGACCGACCTAGAAAATCCGCTTATCAAGTTGGCGCCGCTGCCGGGATTGGCAATGCTTTGATATCACAAAAGTTGACCAAAGCTTGGGCTTAGGTCGCTTTTATTGTTTTCTTGTTGCTTTGTTTTGACTTGTAAATGAAGTGCCACACCACCTATTGATGAGGTGGTGGTGACGAGGCACCGTGATTGTTTTCGTGTTGTTTTCTCGTGATTTTGCAGATTGAGCATAAATGGGTGGATACTCAACAATACAACTTTTATGAAGAAAAATCCACCTACTAACCTTGGCACCTCGAGCTTGGTCAAAATCAAGATTATCAACCTTATGACCAAGAGCAAAGGTGCGCCCATGGATGTGGAATGGACGACGATTATCGATATGATGAGGGGAACTATAATAGATAGAATTTTGGGGAAATTGGAACCGTAATCAACCGAAACCTGGGAGGCAATCAAAGCCAAGATGACTACAATTGGAGCCCAAATCAAGGACAAAGGAATAATCGTAATTATGACTCGAACAACCCTTGAATTGAGCTTCAAAATCAAAGACTAACAAAGCAGATTGACCTTGCCTATGCCGAAGAGGAACGAGAAGTAGGTATTATTCAGAGTCGATGGAAAGGGTTTCTATGGCTATGGATGAGGAAGTGTCGGCACATCAATTGATCGATTGGTTGAACCGGATGCTCGTGGTTATATAAAGAGGCCGAGGATGCTTTGAAACAGCCGTGAGATGCAAGACAAGTTTTCCAATGGGAGTATAAGACCGCTTAGCCAATGAAGATTGGCCCCATATGAGATACAAAGCTATGTTGATGTCTCAGATATCGTGTGTCTCTCATGACGGCCCGGATGCCGGATCAAAATGAAAAGTCTTGCACACAAACGGTCCGGTAGATGTGATATTGACGAGTCAAGTTGCTATAATGAGGTGCTCGCCCCGGAGGATTCAAAGTGATTGAGTTGGCTTTATCACCGCCACCCCCATTGTAGTATTTGATTATATGAGTTTCCAAGTCCTCCCGAGTGAACTCCTAATAGTGAGCTAAAAATGATGATGTTTTGGTAGAGTCCGTGATGCAAACCGAGTTGGAAGCTGAAAAGGAGTTAGTCATCATTAAGAGAGAACTCATGATGGAAATAAAATGCCGAGAAAGTCATCAAGTGAAGAGGTTCAGTGAGAGAGAGGTTGATGAATCGGCTTTCTATGAGGAGATTTCCCGAGCCGAGATTGAGATGCAAGAGATTGATATGGATCGCCCATCACTCCATTAGTTGATGATGTACCATTCGAGTCGGTGGAGAATTTTTATGAGTATGCCAAGCCACTTGTAAGTGAGCCTACCTCGCTTTGGGTGAGCCGAAGCTTTTGGTATTGCCATGCTCGGGACATGAGGATACCCATGATTGTAAAGTAAGGGAGGTGGAACTGCTGTCTATCATACCACATCCCGACGATGACCATCATGACACCTTGACGAGAGGTGCGATAGATTTATTTGAGGTCATCGATCCGTGGGATTAGAAACGGAGAAGAAGATGGGACACCTCATTCTCGCCGCCGCTAGCTCGCTAGTGGTTCGAGGTCATGTGGATGAGCCCATTATGTTGACACCCCGGATAGATTGGTCATCTTTGATATACCGTCCCGGATTATTACTCCTTCCATTTTGTGCGGATGAGTTCTACGAGGTTAAGTTCGGCGGGTCCCGGTGGAAGACACACGTAGAGGTGATAGAGAGGAAAGACCACGGTGGTGGGGTGATTCCAAGAAGAAGATGATGAGAGGTTTTGATGTAAGAGGATTCCCGAGTTGGGAGGAGGTTGCATCGAGGCCTATGAGAGGTAAGTTTCTAAATCGAACTCGGTTTTCATGATGCTTGCTATTTGTATTCTTCTTGAGTTGTTGATCTTTTGAGTTCGGATTTTGGTTGATGGTTTTGAGGATACTTGTTTGAAATGAAATAATTGAATTGTTGTTTTGAGTCTTTATGGTTTGAGTCCATTTTGGTGTCACTTGGTCGAGCCAACGACGTAAAAACAAAGGCGCCAGGAGGCAACCCACCATTTGCTGTGTTTTGCTTGTTTTGAGGTGATATTTTTGCTACTTTTTCTCGATCTACCGATTGTAAGCCATAAGGCACCCACTTTTCATCTTTTCATGTCTCATGTGACTTGTCTTGATTTGTGGATTTTGTGTTGGGCACGCTTGGACGTGATTGGTTGTTATTGTATGTTTGAATCATATTTGACTATCTTTGTGACATACTTGTTCAAGTTTTCTCGACGTGACGAGGTCGTTTTTTTTATTATCCCCGGAATTCCCCAATATCTATATGCTTTGGCACGTGGACAATGTCCCGTGCATGTATTTCTTGGATGTTTTTCAAAGACTAGGGATACGGAATACCTAGATATCACGTACACGCTGGAACGATCTAGAATTATCACGATTTTATGGTTCCTCAACCTTCAAGAAACCTCGTTTGAAAAACCTTGAATGATCAAACCCCTTGAGACCCGCCCAAGAAACCCTCGATTTGTTAACGCTCAAGAATTGCCAAATTCTTGAATTTGATGTTCAATGATTAAGTTTATTCAGAAACTTTAAAAACGCAATTGTTCTTGCCAATGCAAAGAAGAAATTTTATAATGATTCTCGAATAATGTGTAATTGAAAAGAGACTCCTAAGCCTTATTTATAGGCTTACAACTAAAGAAAATAATTCCCAAAATCCGATGCGGGACAAATAACTTTTAAAAACTCCTAAGCTTCTACTTGGCCTATGGGCGGCTTTTATTATTAAAAATAAACTCAATATCGAATCGCTCTCTAACCACATCCATCAAAGAACAATGAGCAATATCGACTTCTCACATTCAACCTTTCCTTCATGAACATCATCGAATGATCGTGATAACCAATGTAGATAAAACTTCATCTCTTTCTTGCGCTGCAACTGTCGTCGTCCATCTCTAAGTATCAAAGGATCCTTGGCCTGAATTGGTGACATAAGATCATGATGTGTGACTGTGGTAATGGATCTCAACTCACATCATTCCTCCCAATGAGAAGGATCTGGCCTCGATCATAAGGATTATCAAACAAAGACAACTCGTCGGGCCGGAAAAGGAGATAGATCAAAGAACATTCACCGTAGAGTAGACACGCCCCCCAATCGGGTGGTAGATCAATCACGTAAGCGCAAGGGTTAATTCGCTTCAAGATTTTGAACGGTCCATCACCTCTAGGATGCAGCTTGGTCTTCCTCCCGTGTGGGAAACGCTCTTTCCTCATATGTAGCCACATGTAATCTCCTGGCTCGAAAATCACGGGCTTTCGGCCTCGATTAGCTTGCTTTACATATCTAGTAGTCCGCTTCTTCGACATGTTTCCTGGCTTTCGTGATGCATATCCTTGACCATAGCAGCCTTTCTTCTCACCATCCAAACTAGTAATTTCGCAGGCAAAGGCAATAGATCAATAGGAGCATTTGGATTAAATCCATAAACAAGCTCAAAAAGGGGAATACTTAGTTACTGAGTGTGTAGCACGGTTATAAGCAAATTCAACAAAAGGCAAGCATGATTCCCAATTTTTTAGGTTCTTCTCGCACAATCACACGCAATAATTGACCCAAAACACAATTCACAACTTCACCGACCATCGCCAGGTGGGTGATATGCAGAGAAAAATAGTAAATGCGTGCCTAGCCTCATCCACAAATATCTCCAAAAGTGATCGACAAACTTAACATCCCTATCACTAACAATAGACTTAGGCACTCCATGCAACCAGCATAATTTCTTTCAAGAATAAATCAAAGAATGTATGAAGCATCATTAGTTTTATTGCATGGCAAAAGTGCGCCATTTTAGAAAATCTATCCACGACTACAAATATGGAATCCTTACCACTTTTAGAACGTAAGTCCTAGCACAAAGTCCATGGAAAGGTCACCCAAGGGGAATAAGGAATGGGAAGCGGAATGTAGAGACCATGAGGCATAGACTTAGATTTAGCACGCTTACACGCAATACACGACTCACAAAATTTCTCGAACATCCCTCGCGCATATGTGGCCAATAAAAGTGTGTGCTCAACATGTCAAGTGTCTTTGTAACACCAAAATGAACCATCAATCCCCAAAGATGCGACTTTTTACAAGACAATCACGAATTGAACACTGAATGCACACACGGTTTTCCTTTTTTAAAGGAACCCGTCAAGATATAAAACTTGCCATCTAACTTGTACAATTCATCGCTTATAGCATGTTGGCATTTCTTAAAGATCTCATGGAAATCAAGATCAAACAAGTAAAGGTCTTTAATATGCTCAAAACCTAACAGCTTAGTCTGCATGTGAGTAATCAAAGTGTATCTCCTAGACAATGCATCGCCACGGTATTTTCTTGACCTTTCTTGTATTTAATCACATATGGAAATGTTTCAATAAACTCAATCCACCTAATATGTCTAGCATGCAATTTATTCTCGACTTTTTAAGTACTTGAGAGACTCATGATCAAGATGAATAACAAACTCCCGAGGTCTAAGGTAATGCCGCTGACTTGCAAACATCTTACTAAGGCATACAATTCCTTATCATAGGTGGCATAGTTCAAAACAGACCCTTTTAATTTTTCACTAAAATAAGCGATAGGTATGCCTTCTTGAATAAGAACACCCCCAATTCCCACATCCGAAGCATCACATTCAAGTTCAAATGTTTTATCAAAATCGTAATGCAAGAATATGGGCTAAATCAACTTAGATTTTAAAGTTTCAAAAGACTCCTTTGTTTTGGACCCCATTGAAATGGAGCATTCTTCTTGATTAGATCATTCAAGGGTGCGCAATGGTGTCAAGCACGGCACGAATCTCCTCGTAAAATCCTGGTAATCCGTGAAAACTCCTCACTTCGAAGCATTCTTTGGCTCGGGCCATTCTTCAATTGCTTTTACTTTATCTTTGTCAACTTCAATGCCCTCGCGAACTCACAACGAAACCCAAAAACACAACCCTTTCCATGCAAAAGGAACACTTTTAAGGTTAGCGATAACTGGCTTCTAAGGGTATCCAAAATAAATTTCTAACATGATCAACATGTGAATCGAGATCCGACTATAAATGAGTATGTCATCGAAATACACGACAACAAAGTGACCTATGAACTCCTAAGCACTTCATTCATCAAGCGCATAAATGTAGCAGGGGCATTAGTGAGGCCAAATGGCATGACTAGCCACTCATATAATCCATATTTGGTTTTAAAAGTCGTTTTCCATTCATCTCCTGGCCTAATTCTAACTTGGTGATAGCCTGATTTTAAATCAATTTTAGTGAAGTATTTACTACCCTTAAGCATATCAAGCATATCATCTAATCTAGAATAGGATGGTGATACTTTACCGTTATTTCATTAATTGCTCTCAGCCTCAGGCACATCCTCCATTCACCGCTTTTTGGCACCACAATGACTCTGGTACGGCACAAGGTGACATAGACTTCCTAATCTTCTCATTGGCCAAAGAACTCTTGCACTTGTCTTTCTATCTCAAGAGCCTCTTCTCGGTTGGGCCTTATAAGCTAGGCGGTTGGGCAAAGACAAAGACTGGGATGAAATCAATTTGGTGCTCTATTCTCGGCGTGGCGGCAATCCTTCCTGCTCCTCCTCCGGGAAGAGATCTCGCATATTCCCGCAAAACAGCATATAAAAACACTTGGAACCCCGGTTAGCTCGGGATATAGAAAGTAAACAAGGGAAGGGATAAGTGAGTGTGTGCTATCATCAAAGACAAGTGGAGATTCCTTGTAGACAAAGACAAATAAAACCTTACCATCAACAACATGATTCTCGAAATCGATTTGTGCTTTACACGCTACCTGGTCCTAACTTAATGACATCGCGTCAAGGTTCTTATGATCCGTAGGTTTCTCTTGGTTACCCCTTTAGCCACGGTTTTGAGGGCCCTATGGCCTTGCTCGCCCACGGCTTTAGTGGAGTTTTGCCACGGCCTTGGTGGCCTTGTTATCTTGAGCATTTTTCTTCACTGCTCCCTAATTTCTCCAAACATCCTTTGATCTTTATGAACTTCTTGGGGAGATAAGGGAAAAAGTGTAACTTTCTTACCACTCGTGAGAGAGGAATATCTATTTAAACGACCATCAAAAGAAACGGATTTGTCAAACCGCCATGGCCTCATTTAGTAAAAGATGAGAGACATGCATAGGCACAACATCACAAACGATCAGTATCCTCATATTTAGGTGTGGTGAAGGTAACCTTGCATTGCTTAGTAACTTTTAAGTCGCCGCTCATTCAACCATTGTAAATTATAAGGCGTGGTGTGCTTCCGTGGGTAAATTTAGATTTTGAACACACTCAAGGCTAACAACATTCGTGCAAATACTGAATCAACAATCAAACTACATAGTTTACCTTTGATTAAGCACCTCGCTTGAAAAATATTATCCCGCTGATCAACTAGTTCATCGGGTTTGACAAATGCATGCAATGCTTTCATGGAAACAAGGGACTTACCACATGGAGCATATTCCCAACATCGAATTGCTCCTCCTCTTCATAATCATCATCCTCCTGCTCTCTCCTCGCACCATTCGCCTTCTTCATGTAACCGGGTCAACGCTAAGCCGGATTCTTTATCAATGTACAAACCTTCTTTGCAGCATTTAAGGCCTTCTTATTACCACACTCATTAGCTTTATGGCCTATCCCATGGCATTTAAAACATTTAATAACAGATGGTCTTCCTTCAAATCCGGGCGCTTTAGACTTACCCTTGTCACGATTTGAGTTTTATCCTTGTTTTGCACCGCGTAGAAGAGTTATTAATAACATTACCACGCTTAAAAAGGCTTATTACCGCTTGTTATGGGGTTGGGAAGAATTGAACCGATTGGGTGCCTGGAGTTTCCCTTGGCCGAACTCCATCTCTTAGATTTGAGTTGCTCCTCTTAGTTTGAGCCGCGTGGAACACATCTTCAAAAGTGTCCAATCTCATGAGTTCTATAGTATCGCAGAATATCATACCTCAAAGCACTAAGAAACCTCGCGTGTATGGTATACTCCTCGGTTCATTAGTATCCGTCTAAGCATAAGCTTCTCAAGTGTATCTCTCAATTCGCGCGACGGATTTATCCCTTGAGATAAATTTTGCAACATCTTCACTTGATCCTCATGTAAGAGGAAGGGACCCAGCGCTTATGCATTTCCTCTTAAGTATCTCCCACTTAATTAATTTCAGATTTACTTTGTCTCCTCGCGCTTTTCATTAGTACTAGATAGCCATAATAAGGGAAGTTCATCAAATTCAATAGTGGCTAAGTGTACCTTTGCCTCACAAAGGCAAAGGGCGATAGCTTGAAAACCCTTTCACATTTAGCTACCCAAACAAAATAGTCATTCGGATCAAGAGTACCTTTGAATGGGGAATTTTCAGTTTGATACCTCTAACATCATTTGTAGCTTCATTATCACCACCGATATCATCTTGGTCAAACCTAAGTTGACGCCGCTCCTCCTCCTTGGTTGTTGTTGTACTTCCTCATCGTTATCTAGATCTTCTCCCTCAACCTCAAACCCAAAATTTTCATGTACTTGCCAAGTATCCTCTCTCCTAGGTGGTCTTATAGCACACGGCCCCCGATCGCACCTCCTCTACCCCTACGGTTTGACTGGTCGCACTAGGCGCCGCCACGCCCTCGCCGGTCAAAGTTGCTTGGCTTGGGCATTTACGGTAAGGGCTTCAATCCCGCCATCATGGCTGTCAATTGATCCATTTTAGAGGCTTGTTGTTTCGCCCTTCTTGTAGTGCCCGAATGGTAGCCTCCTGGCCAACAATCCATCGTGTCACGCTCCCATCCGCTGGTTGGGATCCATCTCCTCGGTTGGACATGCCATCACAACACGAACAAACACAAGCAGTAGAGAAAATAAAAGAAGAGAACGTGAAATCCACTAACCTGGAGAGATGTATTTGATCTCAAAGTGATCCTTCAGCTTTCAAGATTCTCGTAGTAGTGCTTCCCGAGGTTTTGCAATTTCCAAAGTATTAAGAACAAGTGTCCTTCGAATGTCGAAGCCCAAGGTAAAAAGGCTAGTGGTTTTTCTAAGAATAGGGTGCTAAGAACAATGGTTTGGGGAACAGCCACCAAACTACTTAAATTAAACCACACTTTCAATTCAGAGTGTTAAGATCTTTAATCCAAAAGTTCCGTTTGTAGTACTCGTAAAATTAAAAATCAGATTCAAACGATGAATTTAAGATCACAACAATATAGCAAATTCAACCTTTTTTTTTCAACAATTTTCAATTGCCAAAATGAACTTTAAGAGATTTCTGGCTGGCGGTGATTGTTTTTTTTTATAAATAATTCACCGAGCATAACACCTCTATTAAGTTGAGAATGAGATTTCTGGCTGGCAGTGGCTAAATCGAACCAAGCACACTGAGCATAACACCTCAAAATTTGAAATTGCTACCGGAGATTTTGGCTGGCAGTGGTTACTTTTTTTTTTGTTTGTCAATATAGACCACTGAGCATAACACCTCAAGTAACGATTTTTTTAAGCAATAAATGGCCTTTCCTTGAAGACTCTTGAAATCAGATTGCTAAGCTTATTATTATGTTCTTGTTCAATGCTTTAAATGTAATTTTAAATTTTCAAGAACACAATTCAAAATTTAAGGATGTAAATATCCAAACAAACAAAATTTTAGAACGATATGCTTTAACTTACGATTTGAGGGTCGCTCCACAAACGCAATGTTGGGAGGGGGGGAACAAAATACTAAAGATTTTTTTTTTTTTTATTTTTATAATAATAACTACCAAAAGAAATCAGGGCAACTTGGAATCAAATGGCGGCGCCACTGCTATTGGCGTTGTCTGCTCTCGATATCGGGGGAGGTCAATCGCGACGGAACGGGCGAGGGGGTAGGCGGCTACATGATGGTGCGGTCGACCTAACAAAGAACACGCCGTGGTGCGGGCCGAGGTGATGATTCAACCTTGCTCGATACCAATTGATACGAATACCTAGATATCACGCATACGCTGGAACGATCAAGAATTATCACGATTTTATGGTTCCTCAACTTTCAAGAAACCTGCTCTTGAAAACCTTGAATGATCAAAACCCCTTGAGACCTCGCCAAGAAACCCTGATTTGTGAACGCTCAAGAATTGCCAAATTCTTGAATTTGATGTTCAATGATTAAGTTTATTCAGAACTTTAAAAACGCAATTGTTCTTGCCAATGCAAAGAAGAAATTTTATAATGATTCAATAATGTGTAATTGAAAAGAGACTCCTAAGCCTTATTTATAGGCTTACAACTAAAGAAAATAATTCCCAAAATCCGATGCTGGACAAATAACTTTAAAAAAACTCCTAAGCTTCTACTTGGCCTATGGGCGGCTTTTATTATTAAAAATAAACTCAATACTGAATCGTCTCTAACCACATCCATCAGCAACAATGAGCAATACTGACTTCTCACATTCAACCTTTCCTTCATGAACATCATCGAATGACCGCATAACCAATGTAGATAAAACTTCATCTCTTCTTGCGCTGCAATCTGGTCGATGGTCCATCTCTAAGTATCAAAGGATCCTTGGCCTGAATTGGTGACATAAGATCATGATGTGTGACTGGTGGTAATGGATCTGAACTCACATCAACTACTTTCACGACCGTTACGGGACTTGATCGCGCTGCTTTGCCGGGCTCATAAGCTAAGTCTTTCTTTTCCTTCTCGCCACACACCGAGGACGGTGCTTCACTTAAGTGGGGGGGGGTCGACTTAGCTTATTCGCTTGTTCTTAAAAGTATTATGCCGTGATGTGATAAACTTGGTTTTTACTCGCTTCCAGCCGATTTTTAGGCCGCTTTTTCAAATGTTTCCAAGATTTTAACACCACGTTATATGCATGCCGCTCACAATTGAGTGGTGAAAGGTCTTTAGTTTTGTGAATGTCTCACAAAGTGAGTCTATATTGTCATGATACGGAACACTTTTTAGTACACGCTTGACGACGCTTTTGCTTATCACGATTACTTTACACACTTGTACCCCTAGTTTCGAGGCTTAAATAGAAGGATTAGCCTTAGTAGGAACACGGGATGACAGCTTTGGCGCTCTTTTGACCCTACTTAAGCCAAGTAAGCCTGAGCCGAACATTTGACCTTCGTAGCCTCTCTCACTTTGATAGAATGGTCTCACCACCATTCGCATTATAGCCGCTTTCGTTATTTAGTCGAAACCTACCCTTGAGCCTTATTTTGGTCACATTCCTTCATTTGACCCTACGAGTGGATTTAGTCTCTTGTTAAACCACACTTGCCAAGGCAAGTGTGGGGTGGGGAGATTTTGTTTTTGAGTCGGGTTGTTGTTTCCTCGCTTTAGAGCTATAAGGAGAGGAGGAGCTCAGGTGGGGCCTGGATGCTCGGGTTTCATTTCAATAAAAAAATTCAAATCAAATAATTGTGTTGTATATAGAAATAAAGGGTTGAAAAAGGCAATGAGCTTAAAGCAATGATGATGTTAGGGGTTGGGATAGTCGATAGGTACTAAGTATTCGAGCTCACCTCACGACACTTGAAAACATAGTCGAGTTTGGCAATGAGTTTGGGTATTTCAAGATCCTATAGTTCCCAAAGTGTCGAAAATGATCAAAAAGGAGTTTGGATGGTTTGTATAGTAAAGAAGACGTGGTACGTGTTTGGATTATGTTCACTGCATTTTCTTTTCTCCGCTTCCCAAATTACCCTTTTCGATTAACCGAATTTACCCTAGCCTAACGTTTTAACCATTCAAATCTCGCCGACCGTGTTTAACCTTGGTTAGTCCCGATTAGTGGAGATTCCGGGAATGGCGTGATTGTGTAAAGTCATTTGTCCGGTATTCCAAACCCGACCAGATAAGCATAAGACGTCGTCATTCAACACACACTCACTCCGTGTCATGATCTAGTAGAGTCAAAGTAATGCATTCACTTAACTAAGTTCTTTTCACCTCGATATTTTGAAATGCATGCATGTACCGTAGTTGATTCCTTGGTATTGTTTGAACGCCTAATTTACTCGAGAGGACGAGTAAAGGCTAAGTGTGGGGTGGTGATAGGAACCAACTTTACAAAGACATTTCTGCATGCTTCAAATTTACGATTATCACATTGTCGGGCATGTTTCGGGTGAGTTTAGACCCTATTTTGAGTATTAAATGAGGTGTTATTGCACGGCGAGTGACTCGCCGGTTTTCCATAAACTCGACCTTATTTTAGCATTTTATACTGCTTTTCCCGAGCACCCGTAGTTTGCAGGGTTATGCGCTTGCTTGTTGTTTTCATACGGATGCAGACTAGGGTGTCTCGAGGGCCCCGAAAGGCGAGAATTATGGAGTTTAAAAGTGCCCGAGGCAAAACACGGATGTTGAAGGTGAAAAAGTGAAGATTTTGGGTCACATGGGTCCGACGCCTGCCTGGACACCTTGACGCATGTTTCAAGCGGTCGTCCGGACGGACAAAACCTCTCATCCGACGGCTAACTCTCCGGAAAATGGATTCTTGGCTGCAAAAGTTTGTCCGACGGACAAGGTGTTGTGTCCGGACGGCTAACTCTCCGAAAATTGGGAAAACTTTGATGAAGAATTCGCCAGACGGATGTATCCAAAGATCCGGACGGACAAGAGCATTTCATCCGACGGACATCTATGCATCCGTCCGACACTGAAAATCAAGAAACAAACCGCCGGACATGGCGGATATCCGTGACGGACGTAAGACTTTCTATATAAAGTCGCCTCATTTCTCACAAATGCAAGCGTAAAATAAGGGAGATAATATTAGATAGGTTAGGCGATTTGGGGCGATTTTCTTCGCTTTCTTAGAGTTAGAATTAGTGTTATATATCATTAGAATCCTCTTCGATCTTCTCTTTGAACCTCTAACTTTTAGCTTCGATCCGTAACATTTCAAGTGACAAGATTTGTTCTTTTGGAGCTCGAATTTGGTAGTTCTTCAAGTAATCGAAATGGGTATGTTTTCTTGTTGTTTTACGATTGTTGTGATGTTTTTCTTCCGCTTGTATTGTTTAGATTCGATTATGAGTAGCTAGATTTGTCGTATGGTCGAACCACGTGAATGCGGGTGAAACACCATTGTAGAGATGAACCGGGAGGTAGTGTAGCGTGTAATTTAACATTCTAATCGATAATCCACATCACGAAACTTGTTTTGATTGTTTTAATAGCTTTGAATGAGATTGAAAACCTTGTTCATTGTTGCACGAACGTAGCTTATAAATGTATGTTGCGCGACGCAGGGAACGGGGTTTCGGACCGTAGGTTTTGGGCTTGAAAGGTAGTCCGACACCTACCCGTACTAGATTGATGCCCTAGTCATCGAGTCCAGCCCATACGGGTTTGCCTCATGAGTTATCGTTAGACGGCAAGGTAGAGTAAGGCACACTCCCGGGAAATCTTTCGAGGGTAAAGTAATCCACAAACGTAGTTCGCCATACCTCTTTTAATTGTTTAGAATTCCGAGTAGTGTAATCTTTCTTTTACGCAATAGTATAATCGCACACCTATCTCGCTTGACTCGAATCGAGTGCTAAGTCAACTGTGGTACTCAAAACCAATCTCTATGGGTTCGACTCGACTCTCAAGCACTATCCTACAATCGACCCGGTCCATCGCCGGTTAGAAAGTAGATTTTGCTAAGGTTTCGAGTTTTTATTTGATCGACCGACCTAGAAAATCCGCTTATCGCATAAATATACGTAATGATGATAGGAAGTCTGTTGCACCTCACCAAAGCACAGACCGATATATCCTTTGCAGCTTGGTGTTTGTGCAAGATTTCAATCAAAACCAAAAGAAATTCACCGAGCCGCAAATAAAAGGATTCTCAAGTATCTAAAAGAGACTTTGGGAGTAGGGATATAGTATTCAAAAGATGGAAGTTTGAAAGTTATATCCTACTCAGATTCTGATTATGCTGGATGCAAGATTAATAGAAAAAGCACCACAGAAACTTGTCAGTTGATGGGAAACAGACTTGTTTCCTGGTTTAGCAAGAAACAAAATTCAATATCCACTTCCACTGCTGAAGCTGAATATATTGCTGCTTGTTGAAAATAAAATTTATGTTTTGATGATGATTCATTGCCTAATCAGTTATTGTTATTAACCCCATTGATAAAGTGTCATAACTAGCTGTTATAGTGCAAAGCAAAAAGATGTCTAGATATTAATTTATACGATCTTATAGAGTCTGATATTTGTATTGGTTAAATCAGACAAGCACTGTAATAGTTCTAGGCTGTGAACTGAGAAAGTAAGAAACTGAGATTTAATCAAACTGAGATTCTACAAGAAACTGAATAACAGAGCACATCCATGAAACTGAAGAAGATAAGTTCACTGAGGGACACAGACTCAGTTGGATTATCTAGAAGTATGAAGAATTGAGGGTCATAGACTCAGTTATTGAAGATTGAAGAAATGAGGGTTCAAACTCAGTTATGAAGACTATGTCGAGATCAGTAAGTTAGACTTCGTGCAAGATTGTGGTGACTCGAATCGACTTTATGGATCTTGTATGAAGACCTAAGAATCATAAGGACAATGAACTCTTAAGAGAAATGAGTCATGGTGTACTCTTATTAAGTCAATTATAATCGATGAAAAACTGAGTACCGATATTTGAAGAAGAGTAAAATCTCGCTTAACGCTTCCAAGTCACCAAGAAATCGACAAGTGGTAAATTCAAGATAAAACCGATAAGGATACTCGCTTTATATATCACTCATCCAATAAACCGATAGTACAATAACTTTACATATGAAGCAATATTATTGGATGAACTACTGACAAATCGTAACGGTCACAAAATATAGCCGCTATAAGATTCAAGCAGATGAATGGTGAATAAACCCCTATAAATAGACTACTTCTACAACAACAAGAAGGGTGTGCATGAGGAATTAAAACTAGATTTAATTAAAAGATCTAATTTAGGGGGAAAGCCAATTTTGAATGAATTCCTGCTAAGTACTTAATTGCAAGATCAAGAAATACAGAGCCGTGCAAAATTTAATTATCTAGAAGAAAAGCTGAAATCACAATTGAATCATAGTTATTGATTCAGGTCTCAACTTTGATTTCATCAAAGGTCTAGACTGTGAAACACCAAGAAGGTGTGAAGGATAGTTGAGTGCAGTCAGGAAGACTGTGTTTGTGATGAGCTGGTGAAGAGGCAATTCTACCCTTCAAGGACAAAGTGTGTCAAACAATTGAAGAGCAAAGAATCCTACCTGCTCTACAAGTGTTTAGATAGTGAAGCTGTGGATTAGTCAAGGACTATCGCTTTAGAACTTTTTGTAACCGGGCCATCTCAAAGATGTTCTAGTGGAATTTTCCTCCGCATCACAGTGGGAAGAAAGGACGTACATGATTACACCACCTGGAACCTCTATAATTCTTGTTTATTTATTTCATGCATTCATTTACTTTATTACAGCTTTAATTATCTTGTTCTCACGTTAAAACCAAGTCAACAGACTGTTTGTTATATTTAGGCTAGTTCTATCCGCTTCCAGTTAACTAGACTAAGAATAAGTCAGTATTGACTTATACTCCGTTGAGTTAGCTGAACTCTGCACAAGTTAAGTGACAGGAACAAAACTGAACTGAGCATCAGTTTAAGTTTCAGAGAAACTGAGTTCCTGAGGTACTTTCAGTTTTGGGAAAGTTTTTGGTGACAAGTTTATTCACCCCCCCTCTAAACTTGTGTTAGCCTTTCCAAGGAACCAACATCGCTGAAGTCAGCCAGGCACAAGTACTTTGGTTAAGACAACAATTAAGGGATTATGGAATTGAAGAAAGAGAAATTCCTATAATGTGTGACAACACAAGTGCAATTGCAATCACAGAAAATCCTGTTTTGCAGTCAAGAACCAAGCACATTGATGTGAGACATCACTTTATTAGAGATCATGTTGAGAAGAAAGATGTAGTGGTTCTTTACATCCCTACTGGAGATCAACTTGCTGATATATTTACAAAACCATTGGGAAGTGAAAGATTTGCTAAGTTAAGAACTAAACTTGGCATCATAAAAGTCGACTGATATACTATTGATGAGTAGTGTACTGGAATTCACCAAGGGGATTAGTCTTTGCCTTGTTGGGTGAGCTCACTTGGCAGACTAGTCATTAGTATCAACAATTCCATGTACTTAAGTTAGTTTGGGCAATTAAGAAAATGAAGTTGCCAAGGGGATTGGTCTTTTTCTTGTTGGATGAGCTCACTTGACAAATCAGTTATTGGTGTTAAACTTCATCTTGTATTATCAGTTGGAAAAACCAAGAATGTTTGAAGATTAGTAGAGTAATATGTCAAAGAAAGCCGAGCCATCCATGTCAAGAGGGTCGATCCAACTCTCATCAAGACCAAGTCTCATTGAGTATACGCTACAAGACAGTCATACTTAAATGAAGTCAACAGTAATTGGATATTATTCTTATCCTTTATAACTGCAGTTACAATATCCAATGGTTATAACTCTTTATGGGTTAAGTTAGTGGGACACATGGCAACATCACATTTATTCCAGCTTTGATCGTGGTTAAATGCTACAGTACGCGCACAGTACTTGCCTGAAAGTTATCAACCACTACCTTTCCTTATATATACAGACTTATACACACAGAAGATACTTACAACCTCAGATCAATCTTCTCTGAGAACTTACAAGTGTGAACACAAATTTGCAAGCTTTCTTCTTCATCTTTTTCAAATTTCTTCAATGGTGGATAAAGGAGATGTTCATATTAGAACAAGCGAAAGTGTTAGAGGCTTTGTTACTGATGCTAACAAGACAGAATTAGCCATAAATATTGGTAGAAGGATAAGGAGATAAGTAGGACTGGAAGATGTTCCAAATCAGAGATTAGACAACATCTCATACACCAATGTTGTCAATTTCTGGAAGAATATAGTGATAAAGAATGATACAGAGGCATTTTTACTACCATTGTAAATGCTCAGCAGATTGAAATCACTTCAAATCTGCTGAGGGAAGTATTCGGATTTGGACCTGGAAATGGTGATCCTACAAATCCTGAATCTATGCAGCTAGCAAGACTGGACTTTGTTGATTCAATCTAGACAAACAAGTCCGTAACATCAACACTGAGTATCAATCTGAAGCATATCAGATTGGAATATAATCTCATCGAGCAAGATTATTTCCAAGAACATTCTTGGATTTAGTGGAAGTCTTGATACTCTCTCTGGACCGAAGATTGACATGCTGATCATCATATGCAAAAGTAAGAGATTTGATTGGGCCGGATTCTTTGTTCAATATATGAAGAAGATAGTGACAGAGGATAGAGATGGAACAAGGAAGTCCAAAACAAAACCAATGGGTTTGATGATATAGGCCCTGCTGACTCACTTGCAGATTGCTGATGTTGCACCGGTAAAAATCAACAAATCTTGATACAAACTAGAGATCAGTGATCCCATCCCTGGCTTGGATGATGATGATGAAGATGATGATGAGGCAACTGAAAGTGACAATGATGGTGATGATAATGATGGTGGTGGGCAGGCTAGACAAGTTACACAACCTGCTACACCGAAGAAGGCTGTTGAGAAAAGAAAGGCTGGTGATACAAGAAACATCACTGAGATTTTAAAGCCTAAGAAGGCAAGGCAGCAACCAGTAGACACTGCTGAGTTTGCTGAGGTTTCAGTTGAAATTGAGGCTGTTGAGCCTTCTGGAGCTACAAAGAAAACTGCTGCTGAGATTTTAAATGAACAACAAAAAAAAAAGACAATGAAAAGGAAAGTCATTGAATTGAGCAAAGAACTCGCAAAAAAAGAGCAACAGTTGTGAAAAAGAGGGTTCATGGAAAGGGTAAAGAATTGAGGATTCTGGAGGCCCAAAAGGAAGCAGAAGAAGATGTTGTTGAAACAACAAAATTTGTTGAGCCTACTGAGGCTGCTGATATTGCTGTTGAGCAACAAAATGAAGAACCACCGCACACTGCTGAACCTGAACCTGCTGTGGAAGTTGTTGAACCTGCTGTTCAAGACCCTGCTGTGAATGCTGTTCAAGACCACACTGCTGATGTGAAGAACACAATGCTGATGTGAATGCTGTTCAAGACACACTGCTGATGTGGAGAACACACTGCTTATGGGGAAGAACACACTGCTGATGTGAATGCTGTTCAAGACCTTGCTGTTCAAGACCCTGCTGTTCAAGACTCTGCTGTGTATGCTACAACTTAAGGGGAAGAACACACTTCTACAGACCCTGCTGATGTGCATATAAGTCAGGGGGAACCTAGTGTGGAACAGTTGGAGGTAGTAGGGACAATGTACAACCTGATGAACCTACTGACCTATTTGTATCTGCTATAGATACATTGAATCATCTTGTTGAAGCCTTTGGAGGACAACAAGCCGAGAAATCTGCCCCAAGGAGGCCCATAATGCCTTTTGAAAAAGGGAAAAGAAGTCTAAGAAAGAAAAGATAGATCCCAACTTCAAGAAAATTGAAGATTACTTTGCTTGGAAGTTTGGTTTCTATAAGAGGCAAAAACCAGATGCAGAACCAATGACTGATTTTGAAGAATGGTCATTCAACCAGTTGGGAATAGAGAGCTTGCTTGGATTAATTTATACATCTGAACTACAAGTGAGGCTGCTGGATATTATTGAAAGGGAAAAAGCAAAGAGGAACCATTTTGTTCAGAGAACCACAAGATGCACCTGACAATGATGATTCATCATCTTCTGATTCTAATGATGATCACCCTTGTTGGAAATAAAATTTATGTTTTGATGATAATTCATCTTATTTGTTAAAATATTATCTTAACCCCATTGATGAAGTGCTGAAGCCAGCTGTTACAGTAGAAAGCTAAAAGATGTCTAGAACTGAATGTATAAGTTTTACTAGAGTATGATATTTGTATAGGTTACATAAGACAAGCACTGTAATTGTTAGTGTGTCGTAAAACTGAAAACTGGAAATCATTTAGAAAACTGGAAATCATCGAGACAAGCAAACAGACTCTGAATACACCTACATGAAACTGAAGAAGGTAAGTTCGCTGAGAGTTACAGACTCAGTTGACTTATCTAAAAGATCGAAGAACTGAGTGTTCAAACCCAGTTATTGAAGAATGAAGAACTGAGGGTTCAAACTAAGTTATTGAAGAATGAAGAACTGAGGGTTCAAACTCAGTTATGAAGATTACAAGTCGAGACTGTAAAGTTGGACTTCAGGCAAGATTGTGGTGACCTGAACTGACTTTATGGATTTTTTATGAAGACCTAAGAATCATAAGGACAATGAATTCTTAGATGATAATGATTCATGGTGTACTCTGATTAAGTCAATTATAATCAGATGAAAACAAGTACTGATATTTGAAGAAGAGAAAATCTCAGTTAATGCTTCAAGTCAGTTAGGAAACTGACAAAAGAAAAACTCAGTACAAAACTGATAAGGAAACTCAGTTTTATAAGTCAGCCATCCAACAAATTGAAAGTACAGTCGAACGTTATAAAGAAAACAATTTCATTGGATGAGTTACTGACACAGCAGAACGGTCAGCAAATATAGCCATTGCAAGATAGACGTTGATACAATTCAAATTGAAGCCAGATGAACGTTGGACTTCAAACTGTAAATAGAAGACTTTGCACCAACAACAAAATATATAGAACAGAGCATATACAAGAATCAACAAGCAATTTGTTGCATCAGTCTATTCTATTCGAATTGCTATCATCTCTGAACTATAACAAGATCATATCTAGTATTTCTTCAAGTGTTCAAGCTACAAAGAATTTATCAAGAATTCAACACTTAGAAGAACCACAAACAAGAATCAACTTATTGATTCAAATTTTAACCTTGATTCTACATCAAAGGTTTTAGATCGTGAAGCAAACCGGGAAGGTTTCGCCAAGGACAAGTAGACAAGCAAATGGGTAGACTGTGTTTGTGGTGGTAGTAGTGGTGAAGAGGCAATCCTACCCTCTAAGGACCAATGGTTCAAGCATTTGAAGAGCAAAGCACTCGCTGCTCTACAACCTGCTTAGATAGTGAAGCTAGGGATTAGCCAATGACTATTGTTTAGGACTTTTTGTAACAGCCACCTCAAGAAGTTCTAGTGGAATTTTCCTCCGCACTACGTGGGAAGAGAGGACGTACATGATTACATCACCTGAACCTCTATAATATCTCGCTTTATTTACTTTACGCATTTAATTATTTATTCAAAGATTTACTTACAAAGATTGTGATACTTGATTGTTATACACCTCACAGTCACAACTGACATTCACCAGAATTCAGTTCACAACACTTAGTTTTCATAATAGAATAACAAGATCAAGAAAAAGGCTAAAATCATATCCGCTGCCGGTTGACTCGGCCACTTTTAAGTCGCTTTGATTTAATCTCACTTTTGTCACCTTAACTCCACACAAGTTTTTAATCTGAACCTTAATTTGTTTTAAATCCAGTTTTAGGACAAGTTTATTCACCCCCCTCTAAACTTGTGTTAGCCTTTCCAAGGGACCAACAATTGGTATCGGAGCTGTGTTTCTTTAACAAGATATCATTTGCTCTTTATCTCCTCTAGTTGTTCTTATTTGAAAGTTCAGTTTTCCAGTTAATCTACTATCAGTCTTCACTCACTCACAATGGATAACAATCAATATGCAAGACAAATGCTTATGTGCAACATGGACAGATTTAACGAATATAAACGTCGTATGCAGGCATTTATAGCAGCTACTCATGATGAAATGATGGATGTACTCACTGATGGACCAATTCAAATCACTCATATGCAAACTGTTTTGTTGCCATGGACTTTATCCTCAGAACTCTTGACAGCAACATGTACTTAAAGGTGAAAGAATGCACAACTGCCAAAGAAATGTAGGACAAACTTCCGTTAGTTTGTGAAGGAACAGATTCAATCAAGGAAAAATAAAATTTCTGTTGCAAAACAAAAGTTTGAGAATTTCAAGATGAAATCTGGAGAAACCATTGACCAAATGGAGACAAGATTCAGTGCTATCATGGATGAACTAGATCTACTCAAGATTGAATACTCAAAGAAAGTCATCAACACAAGAATCTTGAAGGCATTACCAATGTGCTGGAAGATGAAGGTCACTGCTATGGAAGAATCTAGAGACTTGATGTGTAGAAGATTCATTCAAGATCTTTCGAGATCTAAAAGCTTATGAATTCAAAGAAGATTTCACAACCACAAATTGCAATAATCAAAGCTCTCGAAGAACCAAAGACCACAAAGACTTGCAAAAGAACATCAAATGAGATTCAAGAAAACTCATCTAACAATCTTCATGAATTGGATGAAATGGAAGAACAAATGGCTCTAATGATGAACAGAATTTGAAGAATGAAAAGTGGACACCAAATCCACTCAAAAGTTCATCAAAAGGACTCTGAGAAAAGAAAAGACGATCAATACCTCTGCTTTCAACAAAGAAGAAACCAGACATTATAAAGTCAAATGTCCAGAATCGATCAAGAAGACTCCACCAAGAAGAGTTGGTAGAAGAGCACTCCTTGCCGGAGATGAATCGATTATGAAGTCGGGTAATCGAAAGATTATCGATGACACAACTTTAATGGCACACATGGAAGATCCAAATGAGGTATGTGAATCAAACTCTAAATACTCTTCACCAGATTTCCAAGATAAATGCATGTTCTTCGATCACGACTCCAATCCAAAAATCTAGAATTAGAAGAAACTCTTGACGAGTTGATGAATCACTAGTAACCATACAAGTCGTTATGAATCAATCAAAGCTACGAAAGAAAGTCTAATTCTTGAAGTTGAAAGATTGAAGTCTCAAATAAAATGTTGAAACCGACTAAAATCGATAAAGAAAAGATTCAAAGATCACCTCATCAGACGTATCAGCAAAGAATCGAATCGCTTGCTCAATCAAATTCAATTCTTTGGGATTCAAATCAGAAAACCATATGGAGACAAAAATGGTTTAGGATTTGATACACAAGAATCTACAAAGAATGGAACTAGCAAAGCTCGCTGGCCTAGTACCAAAAACCGATATTAAGTTTGTAGATGGGAAACTTCCACAACCGAGAAAATTGTTTGAACCAAGAAAGTCGATCTCACAGATAAATCGCTTTTCTAAGAAAACAACCGCATCTACCAACAAAGGTAAATCAAATGGTAGATCACCAGTATCCAATGGAAACCGAAATGGCAAATCAACCGCCAGATCCACAAAAACCAATGAAGTCGTGGAACGTAAAAATTACAATCAAAATAAATCCAAGAATGTCAATCATTCAAATATTCACACATTTAGGGGAAAGGAAGATTATATCCCAATCGATGATGATTGGAATTTTATCAAATTTGTTAATAAACTCGACAATGACAATCATTCCGGACCAAAAACTTATCACAAGTTTCACCCAAAACTTAGCAAAGGACTAATCTCGCCTCAAGATTAGTCATAGTACAAAGGTCAATCCGCACCTCGAGATGTAGGAATGATGGTTATCACTCTAGCTTTAATAATGTAAATCAACATGGAAACAAATTTCACTCGGAAGATCCGAAATCATATAAATATGACACAATCCGAACATAGATACTATGGGAGTGTGGCTTACATATATGAAAACAAGTGCAACAATATCCGAAGAATCCCAAAAGGATATATTCCCGAGTTGTACCGACAATCGACCACCATGGTCCCAAATCGAGTTGGGTACCTAAAACTTCTAATTTTCATTGCAGATATATGGTACTTTGACAAAGGGTTGCTCTGCACACATGACAAAGAGCAAAGACTGCCTCGATAATTTTATTGCAAAGGATGGACCAAAAGTCAATTTTGAAAGTAAAGATAAACCTGGTTACACCAGAGGTTTTGGCAACTTAATCGACATGGACTTACAATCAAGAATGTATCTTATGTAGAAGGACTACACTACAATCTACTCAAAGACCACCAATTTTGTGATATGGGATACAAAGTTACTTTTGATAAAGAATTCTCGCGTTGTCATCAATGAATCAGCTTATCAAGTTGTCCTAGCAGGAAGAAGAAAGGAAAACATGTATGTGGTAGATTGGACAACTCGCCGTTCTTTGAAACTTGTTTGCTCGTGCATACCAAATCGTAAATCAGCTTGGCTATGGCACAAGAAACTGAGTCATCTTAATTTTGATGACATCAACACACTTGTTAAGAAGCAGCTAGTCATTGGACTACCAGAGATATCATATAAGAAGGACAGCTTATGTGATGCATGCCAACAAGGAAAATAAACAAAAGCAAGTTTCAAGACCAAATCTCAGCATTCAACAACCAGACATCTAGAATTGCTACACATGGATTTATTTGGACCTATTAAACCAATTAGTATCAGTGGAAAGAAATATACATTGGTGGTAGTAGATGATTTTTCAAGATATACTTGGGTAATCTTTCTAACCAAGAAAAGTGAAACCAAGCAAAAGCTCACAGAACTTCTCCAGAGACTTCAGAATCAGAAAGGAGTTTCAGTTGTGAAGATAAGATCTGATAAAGGAACTGAATTCCTCAACAGTGTGATTATTGAATATTGTGAAGAAAATGGTGTCTTACACCAATTTGCTGCACAGGAACACCACAACAAAATGGTGTAGCTGAAAGAAGAAACAGAACACTCAAAGAAGCTGGGAGGACTATGATCTGTGAAGCTAAACTACCTGAAATATATTAGGCAGAAGCAGTTAACACAGCTTGTTACACTCAGAACAGAGCTTTCATACTTTCATGCTTTTGGAAGCAAATGTTTCATACAAAATAATGGAAAAGATCAACTTCACGCTTTTCAACCCAAAGTCGATGAAGGAATTTTCCTAGGATATTCAAGTGTCAAAGAAATCTTTTAGAGTACTAAATAAAAGGGCACTCAAGCATGAAGAATCAATACATGTAGTATTTGATGAACCAAACTTCCTCGGTGAAACAACCAAGACCGACTAGAACCAGCTTCTCGCCTCGCTACTACCACACACCTGAACCGGGGCCAGATTGACGTTGAAGACTACAAATTTTAGAATGTTCAGATCAAGATCACCTCGGCCTAATTGCTCAACAACTTGAACAACTTCATTCGATTCAGTTGAACAAGTTCAAGAACCGCTTTTGAAGAATCAGCTTGAACAAAATGCAAATCAGCTTGATACAAACTCACACACATCAATGGATGAGAGATCACCCCAAGAACAAGTTATTGGTGATACTCAAGCCGAGTTCGAACAAGACATCAACTAGAAGCAATGATTGCATGCTTTCTATCTCAATCAGAACCTAAAGAAATTGAAGAAGCTTTGAAAGATCCAGATTGGATATTAGCTATGCAAGAAGAACTCAATGAATTCGAGAGAAATCAAGTATGAGAATTGGTAGATAAACCAGCCATGTCAATATCATTGGAACCAAATGGGTTTTCGAAATAAACTTGATGAAGATGGGAAGATCATCGAAACAAAGCCATACTTGTAGCCAAAGGATACTCTCAAGCGAATGGCATAGACTTTGATGAAACTTATGCACCAGCTTGCAAGACTAAAGCAATCGATTATTTCTTGCTTATGCACTCACAAGAAATTCAAAGTTTATCGATGGATGTTAAAAGTGCGTTAAAATGGAATTCTTGAAGAAGAAGTATATGTTCAACAACCACCCGGATTTGAAATCAAAGATCAAGCGAGATAAAGTTTTCGAGACTAAGGAAAGCTCTTTATGGACTTAAACAAGCACCAAGAGCTTGATGCACGAAACTCTATCTCGCTTTCTAGTGGATAATGCTTTCATTAGTTCTCAGTATGATCGATGGAGATTTGAATGGTGTGAGGGTGTCCTCGAATCCCTTGTGATCTCATGATCTTCTCTCGAGTAGAACTTCACTTCAATTTGTACGGGATCATCGGTTGCATAAGATTTGTTCTGTTGGTTTCAGTAACGCCTGCTCCCGACACCGAGTCCTTATCCGGAATGAAACGCTCGCACGTATAAAATAAAGTAAATTCACTTTATACGTAAGCCTCTACTACGTCGTATCAAATTAAAGCAAACGGAAGCAAAACTCGGGTATAAAATTTCTAAATGCTTAAGAATAGAAAAGAAAATCTAAAAGTCTGAAATGTAAATTTATTACATTCGAGAAAATACTAAAATCCCAAAAGAAAAGTACTACGCGTCTCGAAAAGACCAAAAGTCTACCTCACAAAGATCAAAAGTAATCCAAGAATATACGTAAAGCAAGAAATAAAAGTCTTCAACGAAGCGCCAAACGCCGTCGCCGAACTCCTCCTCAAAACTGCGTCGTCTTCTCATCCCCAAACACATAGAAAACAATGCATTTGAGGTAAGTACAACGTACTTAATAAGAAAGAGAAGCTATGACATCAACTATAATTTATAAGGAAAAGATATTTAATTCAATTTGTTGTTTATGTGAGACTGACTCAATCTAGGGTCATTTCATGTCCATCAACACAAATTGACTAAACGTTTCTACTTAGCTTATCTATGTTACAACCGCACTCAAGGGCACTACGCGCATCCACCTTAGCAGAATCCCTCCGTGATTTCTTAGGGTTTTGGCCGACTCTACGGAGTTCTTCCACCTCAGGGACACTCTTTTGCAACATATCGCTGGATCACACCAACATCCACGAAGTCTAGAAAAGGTAGACTCCGATAGCACGCACAAGCTCTCAAAGAGTCCCTCTGTACTTAGGGTCATTGACCTACAGAGATCCTCTCACCTTCGGAGGTAGCACATGCATCGCGATTTAGCCTGGTGCCTAGCCAAGAGAGACATGTTGTTTAATCTTTTACTAGTCAAGTCGTTGATTATTAGGATGATTAACTAGCCACCTAAGTGTTTTCAAATAATCTCCTCACACAAACTACTCTCTTCCTAGACCACTAGACACGGACAAGTCCTAGCAATTACACGCACATTGATGAATGCTAACTCATCAAAGCACAAGCCTATCATGCTCTTCCGACGGATCCGAACTTCAACTCCCTTTAAGAGTACATTCGGTGTTTTAACTGAACGAATCGAAGCTCAATTCAGGCTTGTTCAAGGTTATACAAGATTAACTTATCACGCTTAAAGGTTTCATAAAGCTAAATCATGCTTATAAGGCTATACAACGACCAACCAAGGAAAAAGGGCAAAATAAGCTAGACGCCCGCTTAAGGCTCTGACGCCTGCTCAACCTTATTGGGCGCCCGTCCAAAGATGGACGCCGTCCACTATGCCCGCACGCCCGTCCACGTAAAAACAGCTTTCAATATCGAATGTAAAACATCACTTGAACGCCCGTCCGCAGAGAGCCAGACGCTCGTCCGATATGTGCCCCCAAGTAGACGCCCGCCCGCCGAGGCCAGGCGCTGCGTCCACCTGGGTTCGACTAGAACCCTAAACCTTCATCATACGATTTCCAAAACGATTCCAAACCGAACAGCAGAGCAAGAACGACACAAAAAAGCTCAAAATTATGTCTAAACATACCATGGCACCTATGATCAATAACCAATCCATAAACTCATCAATCTAGCATCAAAAACACCCTACAATTTCATCTAAACCTTATAAAGGACAATTGAGATCATAGGGATAGTTTTCTTACCTATTTGCAGCCGGAGAAACTGATCAGAACCTCAACAAAAGCCTGCACTTTGCCCGCACCAAATCGTATCAAGACGATGCTTTCCTCACGACGATTCCAATGCTCCCGTCCGATCTCGAAACAACAAAGAATCGCCTCGGTTATTGGTGAAACCTTCCCAATCCTCAATTCTCTCCTTGAATGCGCAGAAGAGAGGAGAACGTGGTCGCTCTCTTTTTAAAACAGGTTATGGGGATCATCACCAAATTTTCCTTTAAATACCCATTCCCATAAAACCTTAATTTTCCTTAATTGCCCCAATTACCAAAAATCAGCAATTCCCTTTTAATTTATATACATGTTGTCGAAAATACATATATATAAAATCAACAAAATACTTAACTCCATTAAAAGAAAAGAAATAATAATATTTCGTCTTCGCAAAATGACACGTCTGCCCTTTCCCGAAAATCGGAATATTACATTCCTCGCCCCTTAAAAGGAGTTTCGTCCCCGAAACTAGAACATACCTGGTAGATCAACAAACTCTTGGAATTCATTGATCATGTCGCTTTCCACTTCCCAGGTTGCCTCCTCGGGTGAGTGATTACTCCACTGAACTAATACCAAGGGAATCATCCGCCTCTTAATCGTCTTTTCTTTCCGGCCTAGAATCTTGATAGGTCTTTCGTCGTAAGCAAGATTATCTTGTAGGATTTCTGGATCAACCGTAGTTTCAACATCGTTCTTCGTCAGACATTTCTTCAACATCGAAACGTGAAATACGTTATGGACTCTCGACATCGATTCTGGCAACTGAAGCTTATAAGCTAACGTTCCAACTCTTTCCAAGATCTCGAAAGGTCCGACATATCTTGGACTTAGCTTTCTTTCTCGTCCAAAGCGTTTCACTCCTTCTTCATCGGTGAGGCTCGTAGATAAACTTTATCACCGACTTCAAACTCAAGAGGTCTTCTTCTAACATCACCCCAACTTTTCTCTGCCTTGAGCTGCCTTCAAATTCTTCTTGACCAATCGAACCTTTCCTTTGCTTGTTCAACCATTTCCGCCCTCATAATCGCCTCTCTCCGACTTCATCCCAAAACAAAGGCGTCCGACATCTTCTCCCATACAACGCTTCAAACGGTGGCATGCCTATGCTTGCATGAAAATCTGTTGTTATAGGCAAACTCGCTACCGATAGGTAATCATCCCATGATCCGCCTACCTCCAAAACACAAGCTCTTAACATGTCTTCAAGTGTTTGGATGGTCCTCTCAGATTGTCCATCTGTCTGAGGATGAAAAGCCGTGCTCAAATCCAACTTAGTTCCAAAGGCTTCTTGTAAGCTCTTCCAAAACCGACTGACAAATCTCGAATCACGATCCGAAACTATCGAGATAGGAACTCCGTGTAGCTTCACTATATTATCCAGATATAGTGTTGTCATTTTCTTCAACGGCATGTCAACTTTGTATGGCAAGAGATGGGCAGATTTGGTCAATCTATCCACAATCACCCAAATTGCATCATGTCCTCCCTTTGTCCTAGGTAATCCGGTGATGAAATCCATCGTAATCTTATCCCACTTCCATTCAGGGATGTCCAATGGCTTAAGCATTCCCCCGGGTCTTCTATGTTCTGCTTTAACCTTCTGACAAACATCACACTCTGCCACAAACTTGGCTATTTCCAACTTCATCGAGGGCCACCAAAATCTTTCCTTTAAATCTCTGTACATTTTAGTAGCACCTGGATGAACCGCAAAAGCAATTCTGTGTGCCTCTTCCATAACTCTTTGTCTCAGGTCGCCGGCATTAGGTACACACAGACGATCCTGGTACCACAGATTCCCATTCTTGTCTAGCACGTAGCCAACTGTAGGCTTCTCTCTAGCAACCCGCTTCAAATCAACCAAAACCGGATCTTCGTCTTGCTTCTCCCGGATGTCATCCATCAACTCAGATCTTGCTAACAACGGTGCCACAAACTGCCGGTCTTCGATCTGATCAAAGCTTCCGATGTGCAGCCCATCTAGTTTTTATACTACTACCTCAACACTGGAAGCTGCAAACACTGGTTTCCTGCTCAAAGCATCTGCTACTACATTTGCTTTTCCCGGATGGTACTGAATATCCAAATCGTAGTCCTTCACAAATTCTAACCATCTCCTCTGTCTCATAATCAGATTCTCTTGGGTGAAGAAATACTTTAAACTCTTATGGTCGGTGAAAATCCTTGCTTTAACTCCATACAAGTAATGCCTCCAAGTCTTTAAGGCAAAAACTACCGCTGCCAACTCTAAATCATGTGTCGGGTAATTCTTCTCATGCACCTTCAACTGCCTAGATGCATAAGCTATCACTTTCCCTCCTTGCATCAACACACAACCTAAACCCTGTCCTGAAGCATCGGTATAGACATCGTAATTATCAAAGATCTCTGGAACCGCTAACACTGGGGCCGTAGTCAATTTCTTCTTCAGTGTCTGAAAAGCTATTTCGCACTCTCTAGTCCATTCAAACTTCACATTCTTCTGTGTTAGCTTAGTGAGTGGAGTAGCTATCTTCGAAAAGTCTTGTACAAATTTCCGGTAGTAACCAGCCAACCCAAGAAAACTTCTTACTTCTGAAACGGTGGTCGGTCTAGGCCAATTCTCAACTGCCTCGATCTTCACTGGATCAACTTGAATACCATCTCCAGAAATCACATGACCCAAGAAACTAACTCGATCCAACCAAAAGTCGCACTTTGAAAACTTTGCATATAACTGATTCTTCTTCAAGGTCTCCAACACTATTCTCAAGTGTTCCTCGTGTTCTTTTTCATCCCTTGAGTAGATAAGGATATCGTCTATGAACACAATCACAAACTTATCCAAATACGGCATGAAAACACGTTGCATCAAATCCATAAATGCAGATGGAGCATTAGTGAGTCCAAAAGGCATGACAAGGAACTCATAATGTCCATATCTCGTACTGAAAGCCGTCTTCGGTATATCTGCCATTTAATTCTTCAATCGATGATAACCGGATCTCAAGTCAATCTTAGAGAACACTTTCTTGCCTTGCAACTCGTTAAAGAGGTCATCTATCCTTGGTAGAGGTACTTATTCTTGATGGTAAGGTTGTTCAAATACCGTAATCGATACACATCCGCATGCTACCATCCTTCTTCTTCACGAACAAGACAGGGGCTCCCAAGGCGCGAGTCTTTGGGCTGAATTATGTTCCTTTCAAGCATATCTTTAAGTTGAGCTTTTAACTCCTTTAATTCAGCCGGTGCCATCCTATAAGGTGCCTTAGCAATCTGCAGCCGCCCGGTAACAACTTTATCTCAAACTCGATTTCCCTATCTGGCATGTTTCCCGGTAACTCTTCTGGAAACACCTCGGGGTACTCTCTTACAACAGGAGTTTCTTCTAACTTCGGCTTCACTTGTTCTACATCCACTGCATACAACAAGTAGCCCTCACAACCCTTCTGACAAGCCCTGATGGCCTTAACCGCTGAGATGATCGGATGTCGCTTCTTACCTGGCTTGTACACATTCCCTTGATACGTCTTGTCTGATTTTCCAGGTACTTTAAAAGTCACTTTCTTCTCTCTACAGTCCAAGTGAACATAATTCTCGGATAGCCAATCTATTCCGAGGATTACGTCAAAATCTGAGAAGTCCAAAACCGTGAAGTCGCTCTTGCATCGATAAGGTCCAACTCGAACTTCCACTTGAGGTATTATCCTAGTCACCTTTGTTACCTTCCCTAACGGTGTAGTTATTTCCAAAGTATTCCTTAAAGGTTCTGAAGGTAAGTTCAATTTCTTAGCGACCTTGGTTGACACAAAAGTATTTGACGCTCCCGTATCAAACAAAGCCTTGACCACTAGGTTTTCTAACATTATCATACCTAGGATGTATATTCATTTATTTAAATATAGTTACAACATGAATAAACACGCTATAAAATATCTTAACAAAAGTACAAAACAACAACATGGTACCTGAAATAACGTCATCCTCTGGTTCCACAAAACCAGCGTCAACTGCAAAAACTCGAACCGGTCGGCTTGGGCCGCTCTTTCCGCTTCCTTGACTCGAACTACCTTTGTTCCCTCTGTTTGGAAACGCTCTAGAAAAGTGTCCTGGCTCTCCGCAGATGTAGCAACCGGTATTGTTCTGCCTGCACTCCCCTGAGTGATTTCTGTTGCACTTAGAGCAAAGCGGTGCACTGCTCGGGGCCTTAGCTGCCGTAGGAGCCGTCGTCTTCTTGACATTCTGTTGCGGTTCTCCCCTATAACTGCCTTGACTAGTCCCGAAGTTTCTCTTGTTCCCAACAACTACTGTAGCCCTCTTTCTAAAGGTCTCGACTTCCAAAGCTTTATTCAGTAGCTCTGCCATATTCTTTGCTGTAAATCCCAACATGCCTGATTGGATTTCATAGGCCAAGCCTTCCTTGTAAAGAGCCATCTTCCTTTCCTCCACTTTCATCAACTCGGGGTAGAACCGCCCCAATTCGTTGAACTTATTGGTGTACTGAGTACCTTGCTTAAACTTCAAAAACTGACTTGCCTTATCAGCTTGCACCGTAGCCGGGAAGTAGTCGTTGTAAAACATAGCCTTAAAACCTTCCCAGTCCGTAATCTTACCGTTACTGCTTTGAATGGCATCGATCCATGCTTCTGCTGCGCCTAAGAGGAAACTGACTGCTAACTGTGCCATTTCTGTCTCCGGAACATGTATATTCCTGCAAGCCTTTTCAAAACCTCTCAGCCATTCTTCTGCCTTCATATGTTCCACATTTCCATAATGCTTCTCAACTCGATTCCTTCTAACCGTGTGTGTACCAATCCACAACTCCGGTGCTTGCTCAAAAGCCGTCTGATCTGGTGGGTAAACCGGTGGGTAACCATCGGTATCTCTTTGTGGGTACTGCTGTTTTGAGGAGGAGGGTAAGCCGGATACGCTTGAGATACAGTGTTGGTAAGGGTAGTATCCCCGTGGATAACTCTGGTGAGGTCATGCGGAGGGTACCGAGGTTGTTGAAAACCAACGGGTGGGTAACCAACGCCTCTGGCCGATGATCAAAGCATGGTGAAGGTGGTACGGTAGGTTGAGGAGCATGACCTACTGGAGGAGGGTAAAAGACCTGCTGCTGCGGAGGATACACCGGTGGATAAACACTTGTTGGTGGAGGGTACACGCTAGCCACCGGTGGTGGTACATAGCCAGCTGGGGTATCACTTACCATGGTGAACTGAGCCGAACTTCCCACGTGCCATCATGGAGGTCGTTCCTGATGAGGTCGGGGTGACAAACTCTGATAAGACCTCGGTGATGGTGTCGCCGATGTGGTGGTGGAGACAAACTCTGCTGGGATAAGGGTATCGGCCTCACTACACCACCCCTACAACCGTGCACGGACTTTCCTCGAACTCGGAAGACTCTCGCACCCGCTCCACCCTCGTGAACACCATCCTGATGACCAAGAAAACCAGACGTTACTAAAAGATCTAAAGAAGCTTATCTTAAAAGAAAGGAAGCCTAAAGGACGCTTCTCTCGATACCAATCGTAACGCCCGCTCCCGGACACCGAGTCCTTATCCGAAATGAAACGCTCGCACGTATAAAATAAAGTAAATTCACTTTATACATAAGCCTCTACTACGTCGTATCAAATTAAAGCAAACGGAAGCAAAAACTCGGGTATAAAATTTCTAAATGCTTAAGAATAGAAAAGGAAATCTAAAAGCTGAAATGTAAATTTATTACATTCGAGAAAATACGAAAATCCCAAAAGAAAAGTACTTCGCGTCTCGGAAGACCAAAAGTCTACCTCACAGTATCAAAAGTAATCCAAGAATATAAGGAAAGCAGTAAATAAAAGTCTTCAACGAAGCGCCACAAACGTCCGTCGTCGAACTCCTCCTCGAAAACTGTTTCGTCTTCTCATCCCCAAACACATAGAAAACAATGCATTTGAGGTAAGTACAACGCATTTTAATAAGAAAGAGAAGCTATGACATCAACTATAATTTATAAGGAAAAGATATTTAATTCAATTTGTTGTTTATGTGAGATGACTCAATCTAGGGTCATTTCATGTCCATCAACACAAATTGACTAAACGTTTCTACTTAGCTTATCTATGTTACAACCGCACTCAAGGGCACTACGCGCGATCCACCTTAGCGTAATCCCTCCGTGCTTAGGGTTTTGCTTTGACTCTACGGAGTTCTTCCACCTCGGGGACACTCTTTTGCAACATATCAAGGTGGATCACACCAACATCCACGAAGTCTAGAAAGGTAGACTCCGATAGCACGCGCGTCTCAAAGAGAGTCCTCTCTGCACTTAGGGTCATTGACCTACAGAGATCCTCCACCTTCAGAGGTAGCACATGCATCGCGATTTAGCCTGGTGCCTAGCCAAGAGAGACATGTTGTTTAATCTTTTACTAGTCAAGTACGTTGATTATTAGGATGATTAACTAGCCACCTAAGTGTTTTCAAATAATCTCCCTCACACAAACTACTCTCTTCCTAGACCACTAGACACGGACAAGTCCTAGCAATTACACAGACATTGATGAATGCTAACTCATCAAAGCACAAGCCTATCATGCTCTTCCGACGGATCCGAACTTCAACTCCCTTTAAGAGTACATTCGGTGTTTTAACTGAACGAATCAGAAGCTCAATTCAGGCTTGTTCAAGGTTATACAGTATTAACCTATCACGTTTAAAGGTTTCATAAAGCTAAATCATGCTTATAAGGCTATACAACGACCAACCAAGGAAAAAGGGCAAAATAAGCTAGACGCCCGTTTAAGGCTCTGGACGCCCGTCTGAACCTTATTGGACGCCCGTCCAAAGATGGACGCCCGTCCACTATGCCCGAGCGCCCGTCCCACGTAAAACGCTTTCAATATCGAATGTAAAACATCACTTCGAACGCCCGTCCAGAGAGGCCAGACGCTCGTCCGATATGTGCCCCAAGTAGACGCCCGTCCAGTGAGGCCAGACGCTCGTCCACCTGGGTTCGACTAGAACCCTAAACCTTCATCATACGATTTCCAAAACGATTCCAAACCGAACAGCAGCAAGAACGACACAGAAAAGCTCTGAAAATTATGTCTAAACATACCATGGCACCTATGATCAATAACCAATCCATAAACTCATCAATCTAGCATCAAAAGCACCCTACAATTTCATCTAAACCTTATAAAGGACAATTGAGATCATAGGGATAGTTTTCTTACCTATTTGCAAATGGAGAAACTCGATCGTAACCTCAACAAAAGCCTGCAGCTTTTCCCACCAAACTCGGTATCAAGACGATGCTTTCCTCACGACGATTCCAATGCTCCCGTCCGATCCAAAACAACCAAGAATCGCCTCGGTTATTGGTGAAACCTTCCCAATCCTCAATTCTCTCCTTGAATGCGCAGAAGAGAGGAGAGAACGTGGTCTGCTCTCTTTTTTAAAACGACATATGGGATCATCACCAAATTTTCCTTTAAATACCCATTCCCATAAAACCTTAATTTTCCTTAATTGCCCCAATTACCAAAAATCAGCAATTCCTTTTAATTTATATACATGTTGTCGAAAATACATATATATAAAATCAACAAAATACTTAACTCCATTAAAAGAAAAGAAATAATAATATTTCGCTTTACGCAAATGACACGTCTGCCTCTTTCCTAAAATCGAATATTAGCTTCTCCTCGTGATAATTGGGACAACGATGTTCCTTTTCTCAATCTCGTGTTTGAGATTATCGGCTCGCTTTGCAAAACTTTTCACTTGCATCTTCTTCAACGGCTTGTTTTTCACTTTGCTCAGGTTCCAATTCAACAATTGGAACTTCTTTCATTGTGTGTCCAGTGGGTTCAGTTTCACGAATTTGTTCATCCAATTGAATAAACTTGGTTGATTCTGTTATTGCTTCAGCCTCATTTTCTTCAGTTTGAGGAGCTGAGAATTCTTTAGCAGTTTCCTCTTGTTCCAAGCTGGGTACAGATTCTTGAGGAGTAGACTTAGAGTTTGAAAGCAACATAAGCATGTTCAATGTTGTTTCATCAATCGACTCTTTCATCACTATCTCGATTCTTCATTATCGGATCGGTTCGTGGTTTGTTCCCCGAGTTACTGCCTTCTTTTCTGCAAGTCAGTTTCAACAGTTTGCCCTCTGTTGATAACTTCAGTTTCTTTCATTATTTCCATTCCTTGTGAATGCATAGCTTCTTCTTGAGTTGGTAAAACCTCAGTTACCGAAGTTGGAATGGATTTGGTGAGATTAACTTCAGTTTGCACTTCAGTGCCGATCCACAAAGAACTTCATTCTAGCTTCTTGAGTTGATGACATTTCTATTGATTTCTCGCCACGCCTTTTCCGCTTCTTCCAATCGCTTTTCTTTTCTTCAAGTCTTCAATTTGTGCTAACACTTCATCTCCGCTCATGCATTCTTTTGATTTCTGCTTTTCTTCTTCTTCTTGAGTTCACTCGCTTTCTCACTTTCCTTTTCCTTGTCTTTTCTTCCTTAATATCAATCTTTCCATCAAAGAATGTGTTTCTTTCCTCTTAGCTACTCCAAAGTGATCGAGTATCCTTTGGACTACTAATGCTAGAGTTTTCTCGTGATAAAATCTTCCTTTCTTCACGTCGGTCTTCTTTTGGGTACATCAATTGATTGTGCTATCAATTGATCAAATAGATAACTTGCCCAATTGAAATCCTTTTCAAACTGTAATATGTAAAGCAAATCTAGTTTTGCTCCGGATAAATTGCGAAGTTTCCAAGATTCCCAATTATGCAATTTGCCAAAGAATCAAAGAAAATTAAACTCGCTTGAGCGGGCTTATGCTCCCTCGTCTGTAGCAAGACAATGATTCACCATTAATTGTTATATCTTTCCATAACTTTTCTTTCGTTCTTTAGTCAACTTAATGGTCATTGCTCCTCCGGATTTGTCAAACCCAAAGATTTCTCGCATTTAACTCTTCAGTGACTTTGATTTCCTTATTACTGACAGTGGTGATGTAGGTTTGTGTGTCTTCTCCTTCTACAGCTTGTTCTACCAAATTGATAGAAGTCTCCGATGCTTTCTACACAAACACTTTTTAGATCGATGTTGAAGGCAGCTTCCAATCCTTTAATTTTTCGAATTTTTGTCGCAATAGAATTAACTAGAGTTTGATCAACATACTTTGCAATATATTGATCAAGAGAAACGATCATTCCGGGTTCAACACGAGTGAAGGTCATTTTTATGGATTTGATTGAAGATTTGAAAATTTGAAATTCAGAGAGTAGATTCAGAATTCAAGCATAAAGACTTTATATAAAAGAAAATTCTGGATATTTTTAATTTGGAGTAGGGGTAGTTAAGAATTGAGTGGGACTTAAAACGCCCTGTCATAAATGTGTTGAGATTGCAAAAAGGTGGATGTGTGGAAATTATGAACGGTTTAGATTGAGAAGGACCACGTCTTTTCTTGATAACCGTAGCTAGATAAAAGTGGATAAAGAAGGTACGGTGTATTAACAGCTGTATATTCTCAGTTTTGTCCTCATGCTGAATTTAAAAACTCAGTTGTGAAAACAACTCAGTTTTGTGAGTAACATTTTTCATTTCTCAGCTGGTTGTGTTTCTCCTGCAAAACAAAGTGAGAAATTTTTGGTACCGATATCTTTTTGGGTCCTAATCGATTAGCTCGTGATGATACAACTTTGTACCTTTCTTGATATTTTGATCAGGTGAAGTCGGGCCACAAACTTTTCTTGTTTTGTCATAACAGTTTTAAATTTGTTTTGCTTGTGAAACTGATGTGATGGTCTATTCCAATCTTCATCTGTGGGAAATAATCTTCCTTTCCCTCTGATCCTTGAATGATCTTTATCCTTTGATGGATATGACTTGAAGATTTTTCTTCTTCGATATTAGATCGCTTTCTTGTTTCCGACCTTTCGAGTTTTTCTCTAAAATCTGTTGGCTTGGTGAATTTTACTAATGATTTTTCTAGCTTTTAGCGCTTGTGCATTTGGTCATCTTTGAGTATCTATCGGTTCTAATAACTTTATCGTTTTAGAGTTTTAACTATTGAGTAGTCACAAATTTTATTGCAACTGATCTTGGTCTTAACTTAGAATTATACTGATTATCAAACCCTAAACCAGATCTATCTCCAAATGGTTTTCCTGGTTTGAATTGAACTTTGGAGATTGGATCAACTGATGATTCACTGATGTTTACAATGTTTGTTGGTTTATCAGTTGGTCCAATCACTTTGGTTCCATTATTAGTCTTGATTAGGTTAATTTCAAATGTTCAATCTTGAAATTTCGCTTTTCATAAAATTTTCTCCTTTTTGACATTCTCATAATTCTTTTGAATTATCTCTAATTGCTTTATGAGTATGTCCAAGGTTTCATTGAAATCTTCATTTCTTTGATTGTTCAGGATAGTGTGAGATTTGAATGTAGATGCGCTTACCTCCTGATGTTTGATAGATGAGCCTTCTGTTGAGGAATCATCACTGATCAGAACTTGTTTTCCTTTATCAATGGCATTCGCCTGTGTAGCTCCTAGCAATATGATTTCTTCATCGCTTTCTCCTCCATGGCTTGTAGGTAGGGTCTCATCAATATCTATGGCTTTTATATTGGATGGATCTCTGGTTAGCTTTTCTTCTATAAAGTCAGCTACTCGTATTAATTCTCTTTATGCTTCTTCTGAGAGATCACTTAAGGATGGAAATCCTTTGGATTCATCATCAATATTTGCATTAAACTCAATGTCTTCATCATAACTGAAATGAGGTTCCGGATTTGTGTGAGAGCTTGTAGTACTGAATCTTTCAAGTACTTGATCTTGAAAGTCATAGACAACATTCTGCAAGTAGTCAGTCAGGGGGTTATTTAGCCAATATCTAATTCTAGATGTATCCATTGTAATGAAGTACAAGATGAGGGTTTTTAACAATCAAGTTGTTTGGAAATAATCGATGCACGCTTATCCTTTGAGCAAGAATAATTGGATCTCCTCCAAAAGGAAGAACTCGCTCCAATACCAATTGTTGGTCCTTGGAAAGGCTAACACAAGTTTAGAGGGGGTGAATAAACTTGTCACCAAAAACTAATCTCGAGCCGAAAAGTCCCGGGCCTGAGTTTCTTCAAAACTTAAACTGATCTTCGCTTTTGTTCTCGCCCCTTAACTTGTCATGGAGTTCGATTAGCTCAATCAATATAAGTTAATCTTGACTTATATTTAGTCTTGTTAATCGGCAAATGGATATAAAATTAGCCTTTAACAACTAGTAACTATAATTTCGATATGAAAATCACTATAAAGAAATAAATGAATGCATAAAGTAAATAGACAAGAATTATAGAGGTTCCAGGTGGTGTAATCATGTACGTCCTCTCTTCCCCTGTGATGCGGAGGAAAATTCCACTAGAACTTCTTTGAGATGGCCCAGTTACAAAAAGTCCTAAACTGATAGTCCTTGGCTAATCCCTAGCTTCACTATCTAAACACTTGTAGAAATGGTAGGATTGCTGCTCTTCAATTGTTTGAACCACTAGTCCTTGGAGGGTAGAATTGCCTCTTCACCCGCTCATCACAAACACAGTCTTCCTGACTGCACTCAACTGTCCTTCACACCTTCTTGGTGTTTCACAGTCTAAACCTTTGATAAAATCAAAGTTGAGACTTTGAATCAATGACTATGATTCAACTGTGATTTTGAGCTTTTCTTCTCGATAATTAATTTAAGCACGGCTCTGTATTTCTTCAAATGTTAGATCTTGAATCTTCCTGAATATGCTTGAACACTTTGAAGAAATTTTCTTGATCTTCCAATTAAGTATTTAGCATGTATTCTTTTGAATTTGGCTTTCCCCCTCAATTTGATCCTTTTTGATTAGATGGATTTTCTTGCTTTTTATCATATGCCTGCATTATCTTTGATGTTGTAGAGGTAATCTATTTATAGAGGTTCATTCAACATTCATCCTGCTTTGTAAAGGCTATATTTTCTGACTGTTCCTGCTGTGTCAGTGACTCATCCAATGAGATTTCTTTCTTTACAACGTTCAATTGTACTTTCAATTTGTTGGATGACTAACTTGTAAAACTGAGTTTCCTTATCAGTTTTATACTGAGTTTATTACTTGTCAGTTTCCTAACTGACTTTGAGCATTAACTGAGATTTTACTCTTCTTCAAATATCGAGATCTCGCTTTTCATCTCGATTATAATTGACTTAATCGTCAGTACACCATGATACATTTATCATCTAAGAATTCATTGTCCTTATGATTCTTAGGTCTTCATACAAGATCCATAAAGTCAGTTCAGGTCACCACAATCTTGCCTGAAGTCCAACTTTACAGTCTCGACTTGTAATCTTCATAACTTAGTTTGAGCCCTCGCTTCTTCATTCTTCAATAATCGAGTCTGTGGTCCCTCGCCTTGATCTTCTAGATAAGCCAACCGAGTCTGTTTCCTCAAAAACTTATCTTCTTCAATCTTCTCATTAGTGTGCTCTATTATCGCTTTCTTGTAGAATCTCACCTAGACAAAATGTCGCTTTCTTCATTTCTCGATTCGGTCAAGAACTATTACAAGTTGTTTGTCCGATTTAACTTATACAAATATCGACTTTAATAAATCCTATACATTGGTATCTAGACTTCTTTTTGCTTTGCACTATAACAGCTAGTTATGACACTTCATCAATGGGGTTAAGAACAATTAACAAACTAAGTGATGAATCATCATCAAAACATAAATTTTATTTCCAACACCTACCCTAATTAGAAAATTCCTAATTAGAAAATTAATTAAAATTTGATTTCCCTAATAAATACCATATCTTTCATAATCTTTTTCTAGCTCACATTCTTTCCCAATCTTTTTCTAGCTCACATTCACCTCATTTCATATTCACCTATTTCTCTCACTTCATTCATCAATTCTATTGGCATTCTATGGTATTACATTACATTGTCTAATTTTTTAATAATGCTCATTCATCTCATTCAAATAATCTATACATCTCATTTGATTCTGCGGACATTTAGCTCCGTGCAAAGCACGAATTGATTCATCCCTTTGTGCATACATATGGCAAATTTTTTTAATAATTTTTTTTGGTCATTCTTTCTATGTAATTGATTTGTGTAGACAACTACCTCTGTGCAAGGTATGAATTTTTGAGTTTGTGTTATAATTTTATTTGTGCATATATTTTTTTTTATTTTTACTTTTTTAGGGTTTACTTGATTCATCCATATGTGCAGGCATTTAGCTCCGTGCAAGGCACGAATTGATTCATCCCTTTGTGCATACATATGGTGGTAGGGTTGGTTGGTAGGTAGGGTAGGGGTGGTGGTGGGTAGGGTATGGTAAGGGGTGGTGGTGGGTAAGGTATGGTAGGGTATGTAAAGTGAAGTGGTGGGAAATGTAGGGTAGGTTGGGGTAGTGGGTAAGGTGGGATAGGGTGGTGCGGTGGGTAAAATAGGGTTGAATGGTGGGTAAGGTAGGGTTGAGTGGAAGTAAGATGAGCTGGGGTGGTTTGGTGGGTAAGATAAGGTTGAGTGGAACGGTGGGTAGGGTAGGGTAGGGGAGGGTAGGCTAGCGTTCGGTAGAGTATGGTTGGATAGGTTGGGGTAATGGTAAGGTAAGATAGGGTGGTGTGGTGGGTATATAGGGTTGAGTGGAATGGTGGATAGGGTAGGGTTGTATGGTGGGTAGGGTAGGGTAGGTAAGAGAAGGGTGGGGTGGTAAGATGGGTAAGGTAGGGTAGGGTAGGGGTGGGTGATAGTGGAGTAGAGTAGAGTAGGTAATTGGTAAGGTAGGTAGGATGTCGAGGGTAAGATAGGTAAGGTAAGCTAGGGTGGTGGGTAGGGTATGATAGCGGTGGATAGGGCTGGGTGGGAAGAGAGTTAGAGTGCAATGGGGTATGGCGTAGGTCAACCCTACCCCTTCTCATATATCCTACCTTATTAACCATACCATACCCTACTCCAGCCAACCTTAATTCACTACCCTGCTCTACTCATCACTCACTGTGTCATCTTTTATATAATTCATTCCAATCTTGCATATCCAAACACAGTAATATAATTAATTTATTCCATTACATTCCATTTCGTTCTATTATTTTATTCCATTCAATTTAATTCTTGCATAACAAACAAGCCACATCTTTTCATCCTTAAAAAAAATATTCTTTTAAAATATATGTTCTCCCGTGTAATGTTAAAAGTAGAAATATAACCACGATTATTGGCATCAGTATAACTTTTGGACATGTTGTGTTGTCTGTTTTTGACTCTATCTGACGCCGGAAACAAATACTAATCTTAAACAAAAGAATTTTAATAGCTTGCATTACAATAAGTTTGAAAAGACTTTGTTTTGTAGTACATATTATGCATACTAATTGAATGTAATCATATTATCATATGTCCCCGTGCAATGCATGGGTTATTGACTAGTTAGATAATATATTTATTTATCCCAATTTGTTTGGGATATATATTATATTTATGTTTTATTTAAAATAAGGATTAACATAATAATTATCTCTTAATTATTAAATCCTTGGAGGACAATGATTACTCTCCTATATAAAGTGAGTTCTCCCAAGCCTACATGACACACAAGTCGAAATATTGGGAGTATTGGAGCTTAGAATTTTAGGCTCCTATACTTGGGTTCGAGTTTTAGAAAAACTTCGGGTTTTTTTAAGGTAGCATATCGAGGAGGTCCGGCGGTTTGAAACACCATCCACCTGGTGGTGCTTGGAGATACACGTTGGAAGACTTTGGCTACTCAACTAGGATCTCAACTAGCTTGGATTGAAGATTGTTCTAGACGTTTATTCACAATAAACCGGTAAGCAATCTAAACCCCCTCGTAGGTTTAGATCAATTGTTTTATGTATTTTGGTTGTTAGATCTAGATCTTGTAGTTTCCGCTGTGTAATCGGCTGGATCTTGATCCATCCGGTGATATTACATCCTACAAGTGGTAGCAGAGCCTTTGATCTATCAATCAAAGTATTTAAATTTGAGATCTAAGGAGTGGAATAAGCATGTTAGATTGTTTTTATTCTCGTTTTATGATGATTCGAAAATATCATGTTGATGTCTTGTGATTGTTGTGGTTGAAGAGATGGATTGGGGTTGGTACTGTTTACCCGTAGATCTATTTTGTAGCTCTTTTGATTAGTATCAATTGAGCATAGGATTTGTATTTATTTATTTATGCAATCGAAAATTCATGCAAAAGATGCAATCTTTGTATTTTTTTTTTTTTTTGAGGTTCCGGGCTCGAAATAAAAAGATCTTGAAGAAAAGATGAAGATCAAGGCGAAACCCAAGGTATGAACGAGGAGAAACGGCCAAAAACCATGATTTTAAGGCTGTCCAGCACCTTTAGCAGCGCTGAAAACGTTGCAACAACCCCTGTTTTTTTTTTAAAAAGGGCGGCAACACCTGTAGCGGCGCTTACTGCCGCAGCTAAATCCTGTTTTCAATTAACCCTAGCTTGCGGCTAGGGCTTTGGGAATTACATGATGCGGCTGTACATTTTTTTAATCCTCTTTTACTTTAATTCTGCCGCAAGGCAGAAAAATAAATAAATAAATAAATAAAATCTGGGAATTTTTTTATTTAGCATATAATAACAATATATATATATATATATATATATATATATATATATATATATATATATATATATATATATATAAAGGGTTTTATTATAAAAAATTGGATTTATTTAATTTAAAAGGCCTTTCTCCTCTCGGGTGTTAAGTGGTTCGTGATCCGGTGGTTCGAGTTCAAGATTCAAGTTCAAGACTCGAAGATTAGATTAAGTTTTTACTTTTCCTTAGAAAATAGGTTAGTCGGGGGTACCAACGATCCATCTCGGTGTTTATTTTTCCGTTATTATTTTTTTCATGTATGATTGAAAATTGTATGATATAACCGGAAAATTGCCATGACATGCATCATATCATGATTCCACTCCAATGCATACATGTATAACTAGTATAATTAGTTAAAAACTTTTTTAATTAATATGTGGTAGTTAATTAATTAAGTAACTAATTATTAAAACCGAGGAACCGGGTTTTGTCAATCGTTACGATTTTAGTGATGGATTCTCGGTGAATCCCGAATAGATAAATCATTGAGTTTTCGGTGAACCCACCTTAAACAGAAACGAGATTGCACTTTGGTTGATAATTTAGAAATCGGAAAATCATTGTACACGGGTTCGGAAATGGTCTAACCATGGTTGGGCGACTTCAACCGAGCTTCGGCTCAATCGACTCCCCTCCACGTGTGATGTACGATACAGTAATTCGACAAGACTTAGCATAGCCGATAAGCCTTCGGGCTAAACGGGGCTTCTCTTGCCGGATTAGCCTGAACTGTCACATATGTTTCAACGAATAAGACGGTGTAGGCTTGCCTACTTTACCGACCCTGTTCGGAGTACTTTGATTTATTGATTCTTATTGTCAAGACCGAAACCGTAATTAGTAAACCCACCACTTTTTCAAAATATTGAGTGGGAGTAGGGAAGGCGACAGCCAACCCCACGGCCTCTACTATAGATGCAAGCACGTGAGAGAAGGGTGACACCTCGAGCCGCTTTGATTTCAGCCCCCTACGGATGGTGTTCACCCCTATCAAAATTCAAGGCTTGGTCTCCGAAAGGATAGGATTTTGGGTACTCGCCGGGTCACTGACCGACCCTACGGCGGCATACTCGGGGCGTACTTTGAGATCTGATATAGTAGGTAACACTCTTCATGGATATCTTCGAAATATCTAGGCTAGAAAAAGGAAGGTAATCGATGATTAAGGTCCGGGATGTCTGATTCCTGTGAGATGTTCGATTCTCGAAGTTTAATCATTGAGAGAGATTGTCTTAGTTTAACCGTCACCTCTTTGACCTACCTACTACGGCGACCTTTGAGCGCGAGGTTAAATCCTTGGAATGGTAGGATAAACTTTTTATAGTTTATTATTCCTAAAATAAAAAATATAGTAGTGAAAATTTATTTTTTTAATTTAACTTTCTGTCATATTTATTTTACAACTAAATCTCAAGGCTACTAAACTGTTAGTAATAGGACATCATTAAAAATGTGGAAAGTAACAAGTACGTTGTGAATTATCAATAAATGCAGTTAATTTTTCGGAAGAGATTTTTCCCTTGAGCCTTTAAAAACTTAAGTGACATAGTATAGGTATGTCATGGATGTCGCTCGTATAAAACGAGAAACGACCGTACTTAGTTTACAAAAGATGATTTAGGACTATCATAAAAATTCAATTAGTGAATTTTAAAAAGTGTAATTACACAACAAATTTCTAAATTGAAAAATTGGAAAATCATATACACAAGCCATTGCTAGTTAGACGGCATTTGGAACCGATAAACTAGTGGGAGCCTTAGTCTTATGATTGGTTGTTTTTCTAAATCATTAGAAATGTGTAATGGACTGCACAAGAGTTTTTCCATTCATTGAAAAAACAAGAATAAAGCGTTACTAGTTGGACAGTATTTGGAACTGATAAACTAGTGGGAGCTTAGTTCTGGAGATTTTATAATCTTTGAAACATCATGAACACAACATTGCTAGTTAGACAGTATTTGGAACTGATAAACTAGTGGGAGCTTAGTTCTAGGTGATGTTTAAATCTTTGAAAAATCATAAATACAAAGTGTTGCTAGTTAGACGGTATTTGGAACCGATAAACTAGTGGGAGCTTTGCTCTTATGATTTGTCGATTAGAAAATCGAATAGTCCAAGCTAGTAACACTATCATTAGGCATCCCACAGTTCAAGAGTAGTGTCTACTCAAACGAACTGCTAGTTCAAGACTGTTTCCATTTAAGGAAAGTCGAGAATAGGAAAGAATGTTTATATATGTTAGTCATCTAAACTAAGTAGTTTTAAGGCTAAACCGGAAAATTAATTGGAAATTAGAGGATAAGGAAAGTGATTTCGTATCACTGACCAATGCATCCTTAGCAATTTTCTCGAAAGCTAAAGTTCTTTGGAAGAACCAGATAGCTTTGCATTAAACGATAAATAAAATAGACAACGGGCAGTTATTTCAGATAGACTAGTGGGAGTGATATAAGGAAATGAATCTCGGATTCAATTCTTGAGTATCACAGAAAATTCATTTTCAATAGGATAATTTGTTTGTCTTATTGACGATAAATATAACATTCGTAGCACGAACCCATGACTCGGACTTTTGTTTGATAAAGTCAGAACCACTAAGAAATGCTGAATAGGTATATGTAACATATCTTAAACTATATAAACGCAAATGGTTTCCGTATTTAGATAAACACTTCTTTATATACTATTCATTAGTGCATATTCCCTAACGACAATATCTGTAGACTGGTTTAGGGTGATTCCTATCTCCCAGTCAAAGGAACCCTGTCTCAAAGGAACAATGCATAAATTTCCTTTCAATCGGGAAAAGGTAATAGATTTAAAAAAAAAGTTACATAGCTTGTTCATATCGACCTTCGGGGTCATATGAAAGACACAAGCTAGTGGGAGCTTCTGAGTAGTGACATATTGTCCGATAACTACTCGAAGCTCCGGTAAGTTTATCCAAAATATTTGGAGGAAATCTCGATTTCACGAGAGAGATAAGTATTCCATACTCGTAAATAGGTTATTGCGTAGTCTTGGGATGATGCTCGGCCCGCCTCCCAGTGAAATGTTTTCACTAAGGGATACACCATAAATTTGCCTTATATAGTTATTGATGTGCTACGATACGTTGCTGAACTCATTTAAGATATTGGTTGCAAAATAAAGGTTGTAATGAAAAACCGAGAAGTCTACCTAAAAGATGCCTACGCATTTGTGGATAAGGAGTGAATTCGGTTCACCCCACTTTCGTAAATATAGACATTTAGCATTTAGTGCTTGAAGGTAGGACTGAAAATTTTGCGTACACGTTCAGATCGTGAAATATCTTGATGCATTGAGTAAAGGTTGATTATAAAACTCGTAAAATCAGAGAATGACGGTTATACTGTCAAACTCGGTCTGATAGAGTCTATAAATAACAACCTTGGATCTTGAAGTATTGGTACTCAAGATGTTACTAACTGATTTGTTCAGTCCACATCCAACACCGGCAGTTGGTAATAACACTAATAAAAACTACTAAACTAGATCAGTATATCGATCCACCCCGAACGTAGTGGGAGTATGGTTTGTCCATTACCCATTGCAGGACCTTACGGTCTATAGGGTAGATTGATGACCTATAGACCTTTGTGGGCTGTGTAGGATCTTGATCATAGAGGTTGGTTTAAAAGCCATAACCCTGTGAATGGAGTTTGATATTCCAGTTATGTTGAAACTCTTGTAGAACCATTGAGTATCTCAGGCCCAGTGGGAGTAATTGGAACTACACGGAGAAGAGTCGAATGAATAGAAAATTTTAAATTTTCAACGCAAAGCTGAGTAATTTAGGGGTGATTCCCTAAAAGATAGAGAGTTAACCAGACCGCGATCTCTCTTAATACTCAGTCTTGCTTGATTTCGTCAGAAAGCGGGAAATAGGGGTGATTCCCTAAGACTTCCTTGCCGAACAATGGAATCTGTATTCATTCAGAACAGAAGGGTTTTAGCTAAGAACAATCACAGATTCGTTACAAAGCAGAAAATAGGGGTGATTCCCTAAGACCATTTTGCAAGACTAACGGTATCTTAATTTATTCAGAAAGAACCTTTGGCAGGATGCCTGCCATAGCTTATATCCTTTGGGGATTCAAGAAAACCTCTAGGTCATTTCAAAGTCATATATTTTAATATGTGGACTTAACCAGAATGTTGATAAGTCTTTTGTAGACTTGGCATCAATATTAGTAAAGTAGTATGTAGATTAGAAGTTGTGAATGGTAACACTGAAACAGTTGAAACAACATGGGTTTTCTATCTGAAGTCAGGGTCTGACATGCCATTGGGATTCATTCTAAAGGATTCGCTCAAATTCTTGAGAATCGATCATTGGCAATCCCATCCATTCACCTGGTTAAGATATTCTTGCATTTATGCAACATTCAACGATGTAGTCTACCCTACCTCTCAGGAATGGTTATCTAAACATGCAGATGAATACTAAATGGGATGTTTAGTGAATCCTCAAGTCTCTTCAGTAGAATGAGGAATAATATGCTAGTATATTCAGGTGCAAACTAGAATATAAGTGATAACACTGATTCTGGCTTTAGGTCATATTAAGGATGATCGTTAAGTCAATTTCGTCCTCAGTGTTGAACCAAAGGCATATTGAAATCGTACCACCGGATTAGATGGAAGGCGACGTTTCGATCCCAAAGATTGACTCAAGACGCCAACCTACCTGATCAGTGTACCAAGACACATGGTATTCGGATTCTAAGTGCGCACCGGTCACCGACCTACCTACGGCGGCACTCGGTCGTGCTTGGAAGGATGAATTACTAAGATGCGCTTGGAGGTATGAATCTTGGGGATATGTCTCACTTCTTTTGAGCAAGTGGGAGAATGTTGTAGATATAGATATAAAGGGTGTGCTCTAAAACAATTATTCCACTTGCCTTTCATGCAAGTGGGAGATTGTTAGGTGTAGTGCCCGAAAGACAATTATCTAATTGTTTTAGGACAGAATTAATAATTCATATTATTATATGCATGTATGCTTATAATTAAGACACTACTGAAAACCCTAAGTACCTCGTTTATCTAATCACATAACTCAGTGTATGGCTATACACAAGAGGATTTAGTTAGTGAGATGTACTTAAAATTAACTTAGTCCGTAGCGTTGATTAATCTGAGTACGGGTCTCATGATTAATATGCTAATAATGCACCCAGAACACTTTACGGTGTGACAGTCTTATCCGGACTGTCGGTAATAAGGTATATATGATGATAATCATATAGGGCTGGACCGATTTGATTTGAGTTCTCGATATAATTCCGTGATCCAGAAGTCTTATCGAATCACAAGATGATCATATATGGATTAATCTCAATCCTGAGGTGATCATAGACAACTGCTTAGACTAGGGTAGGGTTTGATGTGTTAGTAAGGATCACTTCGTAGTATGTGGTCCAACACTTCTCGTTGGCTCTATTCTGCGGGATGATTGAGTAGTCTGTGCTATCACGAGATATGGAATCCATTCCTTCCTCGGGAAGTAGACCAGACGCCTCCTTATTTGTTTGCCCTAAGAAAATGATCGATCCCGGGAGTTCATGTTAGAATAATTAGCTACTAGTCCGGTATGTGAACTAATTGATCACTAGAGGGTTAATGGTACATAAGGATAATATGTTTCGAGAAGGGTTTACGAAAATATCCCGACTCGAAATGAACAGTCTACGGAGGATTTATCCATATGTAATGATTATATCAGTGGACGCTTATCAACTCATGGTTGAGTGTAAGTTATCTATATTGAGCAGAGTTCAGTTTCGGGTTTATGGTGGTGTAATCCCGGAATTAATAGATTGAATATTATTGTTCGGTCTGACTGATAATATTATTTAATTTATTGTAGCTACAGAATATGGGTCCATGGTCCCCGACGTGGCTCCTAATATAGCATATAGGTTTTCTCGTCGTTTCACCTCAATTATAATTAAATAGTTGGATTAGACTATTTAATTGATATGTGGATTAATTGTTTACTTGGACTAGATAATTAAATACACGGAAAAGAAATTTTTCGTGGACTCGGCCCAAGTGTGTAAAATGCGTGTGACCTATTTTTAATAGGGTGGGGCGCATTTTTAGTGTAGTATTTAATTAGAGAGAAATTAGTTTTCTTGGATAATTATTTAATATATGATTTAATTATTTATTTGTTAAATGATAAATCATGGAATATTAGATCATATATTTATTTATCCTAATTGTTTGGGATATATATATTATATTTATCTTTTATTTAAAATAAGGATTACCATAATAATTATCTCTTAATTATTAAATTCTTGGACGACAAGGATTACTCTCCTATATAAAGAGAGTTCTCCCAAGCCTACATGACACACAAGTCGAAATATTGGGAGTATCGGAGCTTAGAATTTTCGGCTCCTATACTTGGGTTTGAGTTTTAGAAAAACTTCGGGTTTTTCTAAGGTAGCATATCGAGGAGGTCCGGCGGATTGAAACACCATCCACCTGGTGGTGCTTGGAGATACACGTTGGAAGACTTTGGCTTCTCAACAAGGATCTCAACTAGCTTGGATTGAAGATTGTTCTAGATGTTTATTCACAATAAACCGGTAAGCAATCTAAACCCCCTCGTAGGTTTAAATCTATTGTTTTATGTATTTAGGTTGTTAGATCTAGATCTTGTAGTTTCCACTGCGTAATCGGCTGGATCTTGATCCATCCGGTGATATTACATCCTACAACTTTCACATATGATTTTGAAACTAATCTTTATAAACTTCCTAGCAATGAGTTTGTTGGATTTATAAAGCAGTATTTAACTAAAATCCCTTTCGTATGAGAAAAATCTCTTCAAAGGTTTGAAACGGAAACCATCGGGATTGCTGTTAATAGTCTTGGCTTCGCCAATAGAATTGTTAAAGAATAACTCACAAAAATTTGTGATTTATCCAAACAACAGAAAAAATTGAAGAAATTCAATAAGAAATGTTGTTTAAACGTTATGGATGCATCTACTGAATATGGTTGTATACCACAAAAAACTTATACAAAAAATAAGTTTAAAAAGCATTATAAGAAGAAAAAATTCTCTTATAAAATGAGAAATAAACGGTTTAAACCCGGTAATTATTTTAAGCCTCGTCAGAAAACTGACAAATGAGATAAAAATACTGACAAAAAGAAATTTTGTCCCAAAGGCAAGAAAAATTGTAGATGTTGGATCTGCAATGTTGAGGGTGATTACGCTAATGAATGTCCCAACAAACAACAATATCCTCTTAAGGTTAATCGAATTGAGGAAATAGTTGATTTAGGCTTTGAACCTATAGAAGATATATATGAATCTTTTGCTGAAGTCTATATCTTCGATGAAGACTCTGATTATCCTGCTTATGAATATAATTATTCACCAAACTATTCAACTGATGATTATAATTATTCACCAGATGAATACGATACGGAGAATTCAGACTAACTTAACCATTCAGGAAGAACCCTGGAATAATGAAGAATTAGTAGTAGCTAGAAATATTACTAATCCAAACTCCATAAATATCAAAGGACAACTAAAGTTCTCAGGATATAAACAGATAAATTTACATTGTTATGTAGATACTGGCGCTAGTCTTTGCCTAGCATCAAAATTTGTTATACCTAATGAGCATTGGGAAAATGCACCCAATACCATTCCATTAACAATTGCAAATAAAGAAACACTACATGTTTCTAAACTTTGTAAAAATATTATACAAATCGCAGGAGAAATATTTTACATTCCTATGATTTATCAACAAGAAAATGGCATGGACATTATTCTTGGTAATAACTTCTTTCAATTGTATGGACCTTTCACACAATTCACAGATAGAATCATTTTTACTCTTGATAATCAACCAGTGATTATTGGAAAAATAAGAAAAGCCTTTACCATGGCACAACACGGGTTTTTAGAATCTATGAAAAAGAATTCTAAAAAACTTACACCAGCACCTATCCCGGTCAGCTCTGAAAAAATAAAATTTTTAGAGGGGGGGGATAGAAGGATGCAAAACAGAACAAGAATTTAATCAAGAGAATGACAAATTCAAAAAGATTAAAATCCTGTTAGAAAAAGTTTGTGGTGAAAATCCTATAGACCCTAAGAAGTCTAAAAAATGGATGACAGCTACCATAAAACTTACAGATCCAAAGGTAATAATCAAGGTTAAGCCCATGATTTATAGTCCATTGGATAGAGAAGAATTTGGTAAATAAATTCAAGAATTATTAGACTTAAAAATTATTAAGCCTAGTAAATCACCTCATATGTCTCCAGCATTCTTAGTTGAGAATGAAGCAGAGAAAAGAAGAGGAAAAAAGAGAATGGTTGTCAACTATAAAGCCATTAATACCGTAACAATAGGTGATAGTCATAATCTTCCTTAAGGATGAGCTTCTGACTCGTATATGAGGGAAGAAAATCTTTAGTAGTTTTGATTGTAAATCTGGATTCTGGCAAGTTCTACTAGATGAAGAGTCACAATTATTAACTGCATTTACATGTCCCCAAGGGCAATATCAATGGAATGTTTTACCTTTTGGGTTTATACAAGCTCCATCTATATTTCAAAGACATATGAAAATTGCATTTAGATCTTTTGAGAAATTCTTATGTGTTTACATTGATGACATATTAGTCTTCAGCAACACAGAGAAAGAGCACTATATGCATGTTGCAATGGTACTCAAAAAATGCGAGGAATTAGGAATAATCCTTTCATTAAAGAAACACAACTCTTTAAGACCAAGATTAACTTCCTTGGATTAGAGATTGATCAAGGTCAACACCAACCTCAGAATCATATTCTAGAACACATTCATAAGTTTCCAGACAACATCGAAAATAAAAAACAATTACAGATATTTTTAGGTATTTTAACTTATGCTGAAAGTTATATCCCTAAACTAGCTGAAATTAGAAAGCCTTTACAGCTTAAACTCAAAGACTATACACTTTGGGATTGGACAGAGGTTGATACAACCTATGTTAAAAAGGTTAAGAAGAATTTAACCTGCTTTCCAAAGCTATATCATCCTTTACCCGAGGATAAACTGATCATTGAAACCGATGCATCAGATGAGTATTGGGGAGGAATCCTCAAGGAAAAAAACTCTGAACAAAAGTTAATTTGTAAATATACTTCTGGTAGTTTTAAAAATGCCGAGAAGAATTATCATAGTAATGAGAAAGAATACTTAGCTGTTATTCGAGTCATTAAGAAGTTCAGTGCTTATCTTACTCCAGTTAAATTTTTAATTTGGACAGATAAAAAAAACTTCACTTACTTTTTAAATACTAATTTAAAAGGTCATAATAAACAAGGTACACTTGTAAGATGGCAGTTGTGGCTGTCAAGATACTGCTTCGATATAGAACATATTGCAGGTAGTAAAAATATATTTGCTGATTTCTTAACACGAGAATATGCAGGTTAAGAAACAAAATAATCTCCATCAGGAGATAAAAGGGGTACAAACCAGGGACTAATTGTCTTTACAGGACTTCCAATTATGGAAGAATTGCAAAAATTAAGGCTGGAAGAAGTAGCTATGGATCTAGAACTACAAGTTCTAAGATTTCGCATTCATTTACTTGAACAGGCATCAAGTAAACAACAAAAGGAAATTGATATTCCTTGCACTAGAAATAGTAGCGAAATATCAGCTATTCCGATGCAAACGGCAATCGGTAAAGAATCATCAAATCCGTTGATTCCTAGCATCTTGGAAAAAGATGTAACAGATGTACAGACATCTGAAAAATTGGTTAAACCAACAGATTTGATCTACGGTTTTAGACCAAATACTCAGGACATATCAGGTCTTGGTACAACTTCAGTGCAAACTGATGAGGCAATTCCAATGCCAAATAATAATTATTATTATGTTGTTTATAATGGTCCTCATGCAGGTATCTATACAACATGGGAAGTTGCAGAAAAAGCAACAAAAGGAATCTCTAGTGTAAGACACAAGAGTTTTAAATCGCTTATAGCGGCAAAGGTTGATCTCCAATGAAGATTTTCTAAAAGTTACAACTTTCAAGGAAATTCTGAAAGAGAAAAGAAACCTCAATCTATGGTTTCAGTAGGAAGATTTTCAGTTCCTATTAAAGCTGAAAAACCAACTGTTATTGAGTGGATTTTGAAGGATTATCCTTTTATTTTGAAAGCAAGAGCGTGAGATGAAGAACAATTTATTGATGAAAAGTTCTTCACTACTGAGATAGTGAGCAAATTAGTTTGTTCAATTTTATTGAAGGCGCAGATCCTATAAAGGTATATGAAGCGTTTTCATACGGTTTAGTTAGGATGATCTATCCTGGCAGAAATATTTTGGAAATCAATAAGTTCCCAGAAGATATTAAAAAGGCAATCAAAAACTTCAGAACAAAGGTTGTCAAAGAAGTTGATCGGGCTATATTCTTAAAAATATACAGCAGCCTACCAGCATGGAATGATGGAATGTTTCAATCACCATATCATTTCATAGAGATTGGAATCTCCAGCGAAGAAACTAGTTATCGACCGTCAAAGGTTATGGACTCAAGTTTCTCCCATTACGATATTGAACATCTCAATATCAATCGATTCAAGATCATCACTGATAAAATCCTTAACATCAACGATGATTCAAAAATGAAAGTAAATTATCAGAACACTCATATTTTGATGAGTTCAAAGGCTTATAAAAAATTACAGCCAGAAGATACAGAAATGGTTCTTCGATATGAAAGCCTATTCAGAACTGGACGGATAATGAGTTGGCATCAGGACAAATTATGTCAAATGTTACAACAAGCTTTTGTTAAAGATAAACTGGAATACAGTTGCACAAAATGCATTAATTCCCACAAAAAGACAAGGAAATTATTGGCCTTGAAATTGATGATAAAGATCTTGTTTGTGGATCGACATCAGCATATACAGATGATGTATAAAACGTCATACATGACAACAATGGAAATTATTGAGAATACTTTATTTCTCTGTGGAAGAAAAGCAGTCGGCCATTGACAGAAAAAGACAAATGACAAAGGTGGAATCCGCGTCAACAACAACTCAGCCCAACTTTAATAATTAAAGTTAAAGTTAGTGCTATGTAAATAGTCAGCAATGACAAAAATGTAAATCGAATATTCGTTTGAATTATTCGAGATCCTTCTTTCGTTACACTATAAAATGAAGAAGTTCTTGCATATGTAAAATACCTTTTATCACATTCACAATTCCCATTCCTTAGTTTCAACTATGCATAGTGAGTAATCCTCCATAGTGAGGATATAGATAAAAGCATGAATCTGTTATTCAAGGTGTGTACTGTTTTTGGCTTGGTATTTACCCTATCATTGGAAGTGTCAAGCTTAAAATGGATCAATTATGTAGAAGGTTTTTGTGGGGGCGTTCCTGTGATTCTAACAGGAAATCACTTGTTGGATGGAAGAAAGTTTGTTTGCCAAAATCTGAGGGTGGTTTAGGGATCTTTCAGTTGGAAGCTTGGAATCTTGCTCTTTTATGTAGGATTTTGTGGAATTTCCAATGTAAGAAGGACTATCTTTGAGTGAAATGGATCAATGCAGAGTACTTAAAGAATGAAGATTTATGGTCTTATCCTAACAAGCACTGGGATTACATTCTAATCAAAGCGTGTTCGGGATTAGGGATAGGATTACGGATAGTCTTTGATTCTGCTGGTCTTCTTTATACGTGTTGAAATCCTGGTCTATTGGCCCTAAGTTGTGCCCTAGTAAAGCATATTATTTCTTTAGGCATCACAGTCCTAAGGTTTGCTGGTGTAGATTTGTCTGGAACCCTACAGCCACTCCAAAACACTGCTTTTTGCTATGGATGGCTATGAAACATGGTATGCTCACTACTGATAAGCTTCATTTTGATGACAAGCTTTGCTCCTTGTGTGGTTTGGTGAATGAGTCCGCCTCTCATCTATACTTTTTCAGTCCTATCTCCTCTTGTATGATTTGGGGCAAGATTAGACTGTGGCTTGGTATTAATAGAAGACTGGAAACTATTACTGCTGCACTTAGATGGCTAAAGCTGAATTGCAGGGGAACTTCTCATGCTAATGTGGCTAGACCTGCCTCTGTTTCTGTAGTTGTTTACTGGATTTGGTACATGAGAAACAGACAGAGGTTTGATGGTATTCCTATGAAGATTGATGATGTGCTTTGTTTTGCATTAAAACACATATGTTTTACATTTTTACCCCTTAATGGCTAGGTTTTGTAAATCTTTTGTGATTTCTGTTAGTGCTTGTTGGTGGTTGTTTGAGATTATTTTGTTTCTCTATACACCTTGGGATATGCTCTGTGAGTTATGCTCTCATATGACCCTTTTTTTTTTGCATTTTTTGGGTGTTGTCTTGTGTTTAGTGGCTGTTGTTCCTTGTAGCATATAACCTCAGGGGTCTTATGCTTCTGGGAATCAACAAATCTAACCTCATTTCAACATTTGTAGGTGGTAGGTAGTTCCTCTCTGATTAGGATGTATTTTCTTGTATTTTGCATACCTTGGTTATAAAATTTTTTACCTTTAACCAAAAAAAAAATTGATAAAAGCATGGTTATGTAAATTCGGTAGTAGTATGTTTGTATTTTATTTTTCGATGAAATAAAATCCGTTTTTAATCTTTCTTTTATATACTCTTCAAAGCATCAAACACTTAAGAATACTCTGAGAACCTGAATTGGTCTGATACGGCATAGGGAGAGTACAGCCAGGCAGGAGTCCGTAAGGGAAAGTGCCTGCAGTCGTGACCATTGGTGCTGATACAATTAAGTCAAGAAGATCTTGATAGGTATATTCTTTGAATTTTTAAACTTGTGTTTATTTCTGCGAAAATATTAATTACATTCATAAAATGATACGAATTTACAAACACCATAGCTATAATCTATATCTTTACTTTCCACCGCATATCAAGAAACTTCCCTTTTTCCGCCGTCTATTATTTTCTCCACATAGACTTATTCCGCAAAGACCCTTTCCGCATGGTCACAAAATTGGTAGCAGAGCCACCATAAACTTGGTATCGGAGCCTTGTTAAACGTTCTTGGAACAGTAAAAATCCATTGGATCAAAACAATAATTCTGATGAAGAATCAGAAAATCACGAGTGTCAACTCGTTCGTAATGAATCCTCTACTGGATTCAATGCTAATATAATAATTCAGCAGGAATTATTATCAAAGATTAAAGCTTCTAAACTAGAACTAAAGAAAGAAAAAATCTTTAGAATGCCTAGTCTTCTAAGCAGCGTCTTTAAACGAGAAAACAAAATTTATTATTTTGTTAGTACTCGAGAATTCTCTATAGACACTAAAGATGTCAGAGGAGAAGTATATTTACGTCTTATTACCCAACAAGAGATAAATAAAAATATTCTTAAAATTAAAGAAGAACATAGATTAGTATGGTTCATCTATGAGCCATAAAGATTTGTATAAAATCTCAATTTCAAGAAGGCATTAATACGCCTATAAAATTAGCGTTAATTGATAATAGAATTAACAATAGAAAAGATTGTGTACTAGGTGCAGCAAAAGGTAACCTAGCCTACAATAAATTTATATTTGCCGTATATCCTAATTTTGGTCTTAGTATACACAGTAAAAACTTAGATAAAGCATTATCACTAATACATCACTTCGAAAGAGAAGATCTGATGAATGAAGGTGATAAACCTTTTAGTGTGACTTACTTAATAAGTTATGCATTAACCAATAGTCATCACAGTATTGACTATTTGGTAGAGGTGTGTTATTTGCCTTGGCATAAATGTCACCTGCAACCTTTGCCGCTATAAGCAATTTAAAACTCTTGTGTCTTACACCAGAGATTCCTTTTGTTGCTTTTTTTGCAACTTCCCATGTTGTATAGATACCTGCATGAGGACCATTATAAACAACATAATAATTATTATTATTTGGCATTGGAATTGCCTCTTCAGTTTGCACTGAAGTTGTACCAAGACCTGATATGTCCTGAGTATTTGGTCTAAAACCGTAGATCAAATCTGTAGGTTTAACCAACTTTTTAGATGTCTGTACATCTGTTACATCTTTTTCCAATATCAAGAAACTTCCCTTTTTCCGCCGTCTATTATTTTACTCCACATAGACTTATTCCGCAAAGACCCTTTCCGCATGGTCAGAAAATTGGTAGCAGAGCCACCATAAACTTGGTAGCAGAGCCACCAAAAACTTGGTATCAGAGCCTTGTTAAAGGTTCTTGAAACAGTAAAAATCCATTACATAATGGATAAAGATCCATTGGATCAAAACAATAATTCTGATGAAGAATCAGAAAATCACGAGTGTCAACTCGTTCGTAATGAATCATCTACTGGATTCAATGCTAATATAATAATTCAGCAGGAATTATTATCAAAGATTAAAGCTTCTAAACAAGAACTAAAGAATGAAAAAATCTTTAGAATGCCTAGTCTTCTAAGCAGCGTCTTTAAACGAGAAAACAAAATTTATTATTTTGTTAGTACTCGAGAATTCTCTGTAGACATTAAAGATGTCAGAGGAGAAGTATATTTACCTCTTATTACCCAACAAGAGATAAATAAAAATCTTCTTAAAATAAAAGAAGAACATAGATCTACAATTAGTATGGTACATCTAGGAGCCATAAAAAATTGTATAAAATCTCAATTTCAAGAAGGCATATATGCCTATTTAACTTGCGTTAATCGATAATAGGATTAACAATAGAATATATTATGTTCTAGGTGCAGCAAAAGGTAACCTAGCCAACAATAAATTTATATTTGCAGTTTATCCTAAGTTTGGGCTTAGTATACATAGCAAAAATTTAGATAAAGCCTTATCACTTATACATCACTTCGAAAGCGAAGATCTGATGAATGAAGGTGATAAACCTTTTAGTGTAACTTACTTAATAAGTTATGCTTTAACCAATAGTCATCACAGTATTGACTATAGAAAAACTGAATACATCGAGTTAGATGATATTTTTTCAGAAATAGGAAATATAAAAGAAAAGACTTTTCTGATATAGATTCCAATACTGACTCTTGGGCAATTGATATTGCTAAAGGAAAGAGTATATTAGGCGCTGAAAACGCACCCACAATAAATGATAGATTCTCTGTTGGAGCATCTTCATCCAGAAGGAGCTTTGTGAAAACTCCTACAACAAGAAATAACTTGTTGGAAAGATCTGCATCCATGGGATAAGATAAAGAGATACTCATGTCAATATCTGAAAGAGTAGATACCGCAACCCAAACGCTTAAAAAGCTTTGTGGATAAATGGATATTATAAAAAATCCTATATGTTTCCAGAAACTCTGGAAAGAAGCAAGGATTAAATTCCTTAGCCAAAAAGGTAAATTCCAGAATGATATCTTTCAAAGGGAAATATCTGGAAAACCCCTAAAGGTTTCATTACCTTTAATATGGGAATGTTGGGATTGCTGGAATAAGAACCATTAATATGGATCCAGTATTCAAAACAGAAAAAAGATTAAAGGAAATAATTCCTTTACAAAAGAAAAAACCTGGTTACGGTGATAGACCAGTTAAATTTGGTAATCAAATTCAATTTTTGATCACTGAAAGCGAAAGAGCTAGATATCATAGCTGAAAAAATGGATTTCAAGAAGAAATCTCTTTAAGGGAAATTTCTGGTACAAGGAAATTAACTCCCACGAATAATAAATATTGGTAGATTCAAATTAATACACCACATATCCTTAAGAAGGGACAGAATTTAAGGATAAAATCCTTAAATAGAGACACCAACACTAAATATTGGTTCTCTACTAACGAAGTTAGTATAAAAGTAATACAACATTTATGCAATAACTTAAATGAAGTATCTGCATGTATATTACTAAGAATATATAAATTACTATCCTTTTTAGGATTAAGTAAAGATCCTAGTCAGAATTTATCAAAAAAATCCTACCATTTGGAATAGATTTTCCAATCTTTTAGAGAGGGGGATTATTATGATAAACAAGACCTATTACAAGAAAATATTCAAGAATTGATGATTGTAATAGAAAAAATCAACACAGAAATACGAACTCTGGGTTGTAAGATCGACAGACTTTCCAATCAAGAAGTACAACTTCTCAGTTGTAAGGTTGATAAACTTGAGAGATATCTCAAAATAATACTAGGACAACAAAATGACTAGTATGACAACTATTAATGAAATGGTCAATCTTATCCATGAAGAGATTAAGATCGTTTTAAAACAGTTAACAGATATTCAAAATAAAATATCGAGACTGGCTACTAGAACTGAATTAGAATATCTAGCAGCAAAAATCATAAAAGGAATGAATGAGGAAATACATAAAGTTTCCTACACAATAGAAGAAGAACCTTCTAACATTTCTACTTCTGCTTTTCCAGAAGACGGAAAATACAGTTATCCCAATCATAATGTGGGAAATGAAGAACTTGGTTCAAGCGCTGATCCAAATGCATTAAGATGGCCTTGCCAATAAGCATAGGCGCAAAACTAGAAGAATATTTCTGGGATAACCTAGAAAATGATGAATTCATCCTAGATGGTCAAAACACTTCACCATTAGATGAAGTACTTAAATTAATGACTCTAGATGAGTTAGAAATCGAGAAAGAAATGGAAACAAGACCAGAATTAAGTAGAATTCTTGGTATTGAAACCATTTATGCTATAGAAGAGCATCTTCAGATAAACAACCTGAAGCAGGAGCTTCTTGTACTAAAGAAGAAGAATCATCCTTTAAGAAAAGAAAAGGTAACGATGGAACCTTTTTTACTAATTATCCTAAAGTTCCAGGAGAACCGAAGGATTTTAGAACTCCTATCCTCAACATTGATGGAAGGACAAATAGAAAAAGGCTCATAGATGAATGGGCAATAGAGTTAAGTTAGATTATTCAAACCAACAAAGAGGCTTATGGAACAATCAATAACATACTCCTCTTAGTAGAACATAGAACTGCTGGAATAGTTCAATCCTTTGTAAAAAAAATAAAAAATAGACTGACTTTTCAACAGAAAACATCTTTAGAGGGATCATTTATGGCTTCTATACTATGTTTATAGGAATCAATTATACGACTGATAAAGGCAACGAGATTCTTAAAGAGCAAGAAAAGGCTAGAAATCGCCTTATCACATTACAATTATGTGATATATGTTTCTTAGACACCTTCACAAGTGATTTTGAAACAAATCTTTATAAACTTCCTAACACTGAGTTTGTAGGATTTATAAAACAATATTTGACCAAAATCCTATTGTAGAAAAATCCTTCAAAGGTTTGAAGATGAAGCTATCGGGTAGCAATAAATGATCTTAGCTACGCCAATGTAATTGTTAAAGAAGAACTCACAAAAATTTGTGATCTATCTAAACAACAAAAAAGATTGAAGAAATTCAATAAAAAAATGCTGTGATAACATTATGGAAGCACCAACAGAATATGGTTAATAACCACAAAAAACTTACACTAAGGATAAGTTTAAAACGCATTATAAGAAGAAAAAATTCTCTTATAAAACAAAAAATAAACGGTTCAAACCCGGTAAGTATTTCAAGCCACGTCAGAAATCTGACAAGAGACATGAAAATACTAATAAAAAGGAATTTTGCCCTAAAGGCAAGAAAAATTGTAGATGTTGGATCTGCAATATTGAGGGTCATTACGCAAATGAATGTCCCAATAAGCAACAATATCCTCATAAGGCTAAACGCATAGAGGAAATTATTGAATTGGGTTTCGAACCTATAGAAGATATATATGAACCTCTGAGAGAAGTTTATATCTTTGATGAAGTCTCTGAATATTCAGTCTCTGAATGTTCCTCCGATGAATATCATTATTCACCTGATGAATATAATTCAGAGGATACAGACTAATTTAACCATTCAGGAAGAACCCTGGATTGATGAAGAATTAGTAATGACTAGAAACATTACTAATCCAAACTCCATTTATATCAATGGACAATTAAAGTTCTCTGGATATAAACAGATGAATCTACATTGTTATGTAGAAGGAGCTAGTCTTTGTCTAGCATCAAAATTTGTTATACCAAATGAACATTGGGAAAATTCACCCAATATCATAAGACTAACAATTGCAAATAAAGAAATGTTACAAGTTTCTAAGGTCTGTAAGAATCTTAATATAAGAATCACAGGTGAAGTATTTCACATTCCTACGATTTACCAACAAGAAAATGGTATGGACCTTGTTCTTGGTAATAACTTCTATCAATTGTATGGACCTTTCACACAATTCACAGACAGAATTATTTTTACCCTTGATAATCAACCCGTGATTATTGGTAAAATAAGAAAAGCTATTTCTTTAGCTCAACCTGGTTTTCTGGAATCTATGAGAAAGAATTCCAAGATTCAAAAACTGGCACCTATCCCAATTAGCTCTAACAAAATCAACTTATTAGAGGGGGGAAGGATATCATTGAAGAATGTAAAACTGAACAAGAATTTAATCAAGAGAATGACAAATTCAAAAAGATTAAAATCCTGTTAGAAAAAGTTTGTGGTGAAAATCCTATAGACCCTAAAAGTCTAAAAAATGGATGACTGCAACCATAATACTTATAGACCAAAGACAATAGTCAAGGTGAAACCCATTATCTATAGTCCATTGGACAGAGAAGAATTTGGTAAGCAAATTCAAGAGTTATTAGACTTAAAAATCATTAAGCCTAGTAAATCACCTCACATGTCTCCAGCATTTTTAGTTGAAAACGAAGCTAAGAAAAGAAGAGGAAAAAAGAGGATGATCGTCAACTATAAAGCCATTAACACGGCAACAATAGGTGATAGTCATAACCTCCCAAATAAAGATGAACTCTTAACTCTTATAAGAGGAAAGACAATCTTTAGTAGTTTGATTGTAAATCAGGATTCTGGCAGGTATTGTTAGATAATGAATCACAATTATTAACTGCTTTTACATGTCCCCAAGGGCATTATCAATGGAATTTTTTAGCGTTTGGGTTAAACAAGCTCCATCTATATTTCAAAGGCATATGCAAAACACATTTAGATCTTTTGAAAAATTCTTATGTGTTTATATTGATGACATACTAGTCTTCAGCAACACAGAGAAAGAGAACTATATGCACGTTGCATTAGTACTCAAAAAATGCGAGGAATAATCCTTTCATTAAAGAAAACACAACTCTTTAAGACCAAAATTAATTTCCTTGGATTAGAGATCGACCAAGGTCTACATCGACCTCAGAATCATATACTGGAACACATTCATAAGTTTCCAGATAAGATCGAAAATAAAAAACATTTACAAATATTTTTAGGAATATTAACATATGCTGAGAGTTATCTCCCTAAACTTGCTGAAATAAGGAAACCTTTACAGGTCAAACTCAAAGACAATACACTTTGGGAATGGACAGAGATTGATACAACCTATGTAAAGAAGGTTAAAAATAATTTAACCACTTTTCCAAAGCTATATCATCTTTTACAATGTATGATAAACTGATCATTGAAACCGATGCATCGATGAGTATTGGGAGGAATCCTCAAAGCAAAAAACTCGGACAAGAGTTAATCAGTAGATATACTTGAGCAGCTTTCAAAAATGCTTTGAGAAATTATCATAGTAGTGAGAAAGAATTATTAGCTATAATTCGAGTCATTAAGAAGTTTAGTGCTTATCTCACTCCTATTAAGTTCTTAATTAGGACCGATAATAAAACTTCACATATTTTCTAAACACCAATATTAAAGGTGACAACAAACAAGGAAGACTTGTTAGATGGCAGATGTGGCTATCAAGATACTGCTTTGAGATCGAACATATCGCAGGTAGTAAAAATATATTTGCTGATTTTCTAACCCGTGAATATACACGAGTTAAAACCAGAATCATTTGACGCAGCAATGGATGAATTGCGAAATTAAAGTTGCAAGAAGCAACAATGGTCTTGGAGCTCAAGGTCAAAAGATATCATATAATCCTATTGGAAGAATCCAATAAGCAACAAAAGGAAATTGATATTCCTTGCTCTAGAAATAGTAGCGAAATATCAGCTATTCCGGGTCAAACGGTAACCGGTAAAGAATCATCAAATCCGTTGATTCCTAGAATCTTGGAAAAAGATGTAACAGATGTACAGACATCTAACAAATTGGTTAAACCCTCGGATTTAATCACTGGATTTAGACCCAATACAAAGGATATTCAAAATCCTAATAAATCTGAAGGTCACACTTCAGTATCAACACCTATTGATTCGCTCGTTTCATGACCAAAATATTATTATGTGGTTTTTAATGGACCATATGCAGGTATATACACCGTCTAGGAAGCTGCAAAACATGCAGTAGAAGGAATTTCAGGAGTGCAACATAAAAAATTTAGTACACTCACTAAGGCAAAAGTTGCAAGAGAAATCTTTGCACGACAACACTTGACAACACCTCCTAAGCTGATGTCAAGCGCAGATTGCTTAAAAGCAACGTTCAAAGAAATCGTTCGATGAGAAAAGAAGCCAACACAAATGGTTTCGCTTGGAAGAATATCTACCATAAAACCAGTAGAGAAACAACAGCAATTTATGCTCAATGAAGAAAGATTCAACCAACTCTTCAAATATGCTAGAATGGCAAATGAAGATCATTTCTTAACAGAAAATTTCTTTACAACTGATAGATAGGATTCGAGTCTATATAACTTCATTGAAGGAGCTAAACCCAGTTCAGTCAATGAGGCATTCATGTTTGGGATGGTAAAAGTAATTTATCCCAGCCAAAATCTTCTGGAAATAAATCTATTACCAGAAAACATCAAAAAGGCCATCAAGGTCTTTAAAACAAAGGTAATTAAGGAAGCTGATCATTTAATCTTCCTCAAAATCAACAGCACTTTACCAGTGTGGAAAGATGGTATGTTTCAACCATCATATCACTTAATCGAAATTTGAATATCCAAAGAAAAACTTGATTATACATCTTCAAGAACAATGGAACTCACATCCAGTAATTTTGAACAGATTAATGTTCAACGATTTGGTCAATTAGTTGATCAATTGTTAAAAATACGTGATGATTCACTAATTAAGGTTAATTATCAAGATCATCATACTTTGGTAATTTCCAAAACATTGAAGCAAATCACTATTGAAGATATAAAATCACTTCTTCAATATGAAAAAAATTCCGTAGTGGACGGGTGATGACAATCCATAATGAAGACTTTGTTCTACATTAAGAAGAGCCTTTGACAAGGTAAAAACTAAGTATCTATGCTCCTATTGCAATAAAAAGATACAACTGACAAATGTTATTGATGGAGATCACAAGAATGAATCAACATCAGCATATGATGACGAAGTGTCAGCACCAACGTTAGAAGCATCCACCTCAACAACAGCTAGTGGATAATATGTAAGCACTTACATCAGGTGCAATGATATAAAGTCAGTGGACAAAAAATTCTCGGTGGAGAATAAAGTAAAAGCAAAAAAGAAAAAGTTTGTCGGCCAACAAGCATAATTGACAAATAAATTTAACTTTTAGCTTTCCTTTTACGTCAGCAATGAGGAATGTAAACGAATATTCGCTTGTGAATTATTCGGATCCTTCCTTCATTACTCTATAAAATGACGAAGTTCTAGCATTGGTAGATATCTCAAATTTTATGCATATCATAGTTTGCATCCTTTCATAATAATCATAAAGCATTATGATGAGTGAGTAGTCCTCTCCTATAATGGAGATGGCAACACCATCATAGATATGTATTGGTTTCTATTGTGTATGTAAATATGTTTGTTTTGAATAAAATTTGTCTCTACAAATCCAATTTCTACATATCACATGATTCAATTGTTCTGAGGACCTGAAGTAGCTGAAGCGTCGTCGGAAGAGTACCCCCAGGCAGGAGGCCATTAGGGAAAGTGTCCATAGGCGTTGCTATTGGTGCGGGAGCAGGGTAAAGTCTAGGGGATATGGAGAAGGAGGAATTGTTTTGATAGAATTTAGACGATTCAAAAGAAATGATCATACACAGGAAGGACCTGTACATTTGATGGTGCCATCTTCATTATAGTTTCATAAATCAAAGGTACACCTCGTTAAGTTATTCCGCAGAATACATACCCTCGTATGTAAATAAAAATCTTGGTATCGGAGCTTTGTTTAAATCCTTAGGGAGAAAAGTAAAAATGGACCCCGGTCCATTAAGTCCAAATAATTCTGATGAAGAATCAGAAAGTCACGAGTGTCAACTCGTCTGACATGAATCGTCTACTGGATTCAATGCTAATGTAATAATTCAGCAAGAATTATTATCTAAGATTAAAGCTTCTAAACTGGAGCTTAAAAAAGAAAACATCTTTAGAATGCCTAGCTTTATAAGCAGTGTCTTTAAAAGAGATAACAAAATTTATTATTTTGTTAGTACTCGAGAGTTCTCTGTAGACACTAAGGATGTCAGAGGAGAAGTATATTTACCTCTTACTACCCAACAAGAGATAAATAAAAATCTTCTTAAAATAAAAGAAGAACATAGATCTACAATTAGTATGGTCCATCTTGGAGCCATAAAATTTTGTATAAAATCTCAATTTCAAGAAGGCATAAATACGCCTATTAAACTTGTGTTAATCGATAATAGGATTAACAATAGAAAATATTGTGTTCTAAGTGCAGAAAAAGTTAACCTAGCCTACAATAAATTTATATTTGAAGTTTATCCTAAGTTTGGGCTTAGTATACATAGCAAAAATTTAGATAAAGCCTTATCACTTATACATCACTCTGAAAGAGAAGATCTTATGAATGAAGGTGATAAACCTTTTAGTGTAACTTAATAAGTTATGCTTTAACCAATAGTCATCACAGTATTGACTATAGAAAAACTGAATACATCTACCAATAGGTTGCACCCACATACTTCGTGGTGAGTAACACCATGCGTAGTGCCCTTGAATACTGATGTAACAAAGATAAGCTAAGCTAGAAACCAATAGTGACGACATGTTGATGAGCATGAAGTGAACCCTAGAGTTGAGTCGGTCTCATGAAGATAACCAAAACTAATAAAAAGAACCTTTTTGTTGTCAAAAACTTGACTAGTCATTAGCTTCTTTCTCTTTATTAAGTACCTATGTACTTACCTCACTTGCATGTTTGTTTTGTATGAGTTGTGGGGTGAGAAGACAAACAGATTGACCATGAGCATGTTGAGGATGATACGTGATGACGATGATGATGATGATGCCTTGATGATGCTTTATTCTACTTTTTTCATAAACATTGTTCAAGTCTATGTTGTACTTTTATTTCATGTTTGTAAGAAAAGCTTGTTGTCTCCTTTCTTTTAAGACTTCGTACTTGTAAGACTTTTGCGTTTCGTTGTTGTAAGTTAAACTTTCTATCTTTAGTACGCTGGACTTTCCATTCTAGTAGCATTTATGTTTAAACCCGAGTCTTTTTAGCTTCCGTTTTGCTAAACTCGATACGATGTAGAAGAGAATTACGTATAATATTGAATTTATTTGATATTGTACGAGCCGAACGTTTTTTTTCCAGATGAGGACTCGGTATCCGGAAACAGGGCGTGAAACATTACCACATCTTTTCAATAAATTTGTTCCACAAAAAATGATTCATCCACTCTTAAAATGACATGTCGTCATCCACTTTGTCGAGGTTAGAGGTGAAAATAGTGGCAACCATTACGATTGCTCTTAAGTAACAAGAAGGAGATTGACAACATTTGTAAAAAGTAAGCTGTAATGGCTTTATAATATAGACAGTACTTCAAGGGAATCACTTTATACCTCCATGATCGAACTTAGAATGAAAGCGGATAAACTGTTTGGTCTTTCTTGCTCTAGGATCAAGCAAAGAGTAGTTGTTGATATGTATGGACTGAACTTAGAGAAATAAGCTGCCTACGTATCCAAATATATATTTGGAATCAAGTCCAACCGTAGTTCAAGCGGTTATCCGTCATAATGGAGTTGATGGGTGGTTATGTAATCCACCCACGTCTCACGTTGCATATAACTACTTTTTCTTCCGGATGCGCATGTCTCCGATCTGCTACTTCTGGTCAGGGACCTGCCCTGGTCTGATCCATCTGCTTCATCTGACCAGGGACCTGCCCTGGTCTGATCTTGATCTAGACTGGTTTCTGGTTGAGAAGTCTCCTGGAGGTTGGCCCCCACCCAGGACCTGACCCAGGATCTTTTCAGGTCGCCTGGTCTATGTGGTCGTGCTGACTTCCAGGTCGGATATACCAACGTCCTGTTCTGCTGGTCCGTCCAATATACACTTGACACGTGGATAGATCCGGATCACCCTCAATCAAAGCCCCCCAGATCTTAATCGATATGGCCTAGCCTTTTAAATGGACTAAGATCTGAAGTTTAAGGGTTTTCCACGTGTATCAAACAGGTATCATATCCACTGTTGCCTCGGTTATCTCAAACGCCACCATAATTGCACGCGGTTGTCTTTTCAAATGGGTGTGTGGTCGAAACGTTCCATCTCTTGAGTGAAGGCTATTAAATCCATTAACCCCTATAAGCCTCCATCATTATTTATAGCCAAGGACGTCAGATCTGCCGGATTTTCTTCTTCGATTATCAAGTACGTCTTTCCTCTTCCTGTGCGACTTTCTTTTATTCCTTATGAATCCAGACCAGCCTGATATATCTAATCCTTGTGAGAATCCCCTTTTTCTATTCTTCCTCCTCATCTGATTGCCTCTATTGTTCCGGACTTTATTGAGTCACCCCCGACTGAGTGCAACATTTCTGGGTTGTCTGTGCCTATAAGAGCATTAAGGAGGACCTACGAGACGAGAAAGATGATGGCCTGTCATGCAATCGACTCCAAATTGAAGGATTCTGATATCACAGACATCTGTGACAGGTAAGGTCTAAACAAGAATGTTTATGCCCCCATTCGACCTGCGTCCGGAAAAAGTGTTGCTGCTCCTCCTGCCGGATATTGTGATGTCTATAAAGAACAGTTTGACTGCGGTCTCAGATTTCCTCTTCCTCCCGTTTTTCTGGAAATACTCCGGTATTATGATTTAGGACTCGGTCAGATAGTCCCCAATAGTATAAGAGCCATTACATGTTTCTTGATTTGGTGTAGGTGTTTTGTCACCCCTTTCACTTTGTTACTTTTTAGAACTTTCTATCAATGTAAACAGGTTAAGAAAAGTCCTGGATGGTACCGATTTTGTAGAAGAAACGATAGTTTGAGTAGTGTACCTCTGATTAAGAAAACTAACCAATCGTTCTCCGATTGGAAAAAAACATTTCTTCTTCATTAGGCACCATACTGCTAGGGATTTAGGTAAGTGGAACACTTCGACTAAGAATAGCGATGTGTTGTAGAGCAAACTGGACAAGAAGTTGTTAAATGACATCAGAGGATCCACTATATATCTGGGTCTGAGACATTACAGTTCCAATTTAATCGATGCTGCTCATCTGGAAACTGCTGGTCCAGAACCTTATCTTGAGTTATCGGAAGAAAGATACAATATAAGTAGGATTTTTTACTTTGAATGTTTATGTTTCTCCTCTGAGGCTTGCTTCTAATTACTTGTTAATATTTGCAGTGGTGAGTTTCACTGTTATCATCCAGATAGTTGATGATGCTTCACCTCCCAGAGGTCAGGATGCATCCGATCCCGTTGTCAACCCAAATGTGCCTGATCAGACTTCCAACCCTATTGGCAGTCATCAAACTGAGCCTTCGATCGAGACAGATCATGCTGACGGTGACTCTGAGGAAACCAATGATTTTCAGATGGTCCCCCGTATTGCTCCAATAGAGACCACAGCTGAGACTAGACGTTCTTCAAAGCGTATCAGATCTCAGGATCAGGTTGACGAAGATGCTGAGGCTTCTGAGCGTGCTCAAGGGATATGATTGAAAAGAGTGGTCCAATCAAGACTTGTCAAAATTTCTAAGAATCCTCTCCTAAGGATAGTACTCTATTCTTTTTTCTTTTGATATTATATGCTGACTTCGCTCCCCACATTCCTTTTTAGGGCGCCAAACTGGGTAGAGAGATCTTGTCCAGACTGAAAAATTCTAGAAAATTTGAAGAGGACCTGTCTGGATCTTTATCTGAATGGAAGGCCAAATATGAAGATTTGTTGAACATTTCCGCAGCTGAGAAAATGGCCTTATCTGATGAACTGAAGGCCAAGACCACTGAGTTCCAAACCCACACTACTACTGCTAATCAAATCAAATCCGAGCTGGAGAAGATGATGGCCACTCTGGAAGTGGAAAGAGACGATTTGAAAAGCAAGCTTCCTAAGCACATTGCTAAAGCCCTTGCTGATTACAGAAGGTTTGATGAGCTAGCCAATAATATCAAGATGCTATTCGCTCCAATTATCTAGTTTGGGTACTCCTCAGCCATTGAGGATGTGATAGAAACAGGTCTTGCCGTTGATGCTGCCAAACTTCATCACTCGGGTTGGAACAGAAAAGATGGGTCCCAAACTTATAAGGCCAGATTCAAAGAATTTATAGATGGAGTGGATTTGGTCTCCAAATATGGCAAAAATTCTCCACCTGCTCAAACTGGCTCATCATCTCAATCTCAAGTTCCCCCCCAGTTCAAAATGAGAATATTTAACTTGTCCTCTCTTTCAATTCTGACTTCAAATATTATAATTTTTGCTGTTATTGTCCTCAAAAATTGTCATTTTGTTGTCTCCATATGGGAGTTTTTGGAATTTTAGTGCCTCTGGCACCATTTGCACAATTTCTTCAACATGTTTTGCACAATTTCTACAACATGTGTTTTCCTTTATGCCTTATACTGTGTTTCTCATTTATCCTTTGCTCCCCCAGTGTGACGTGTGACCTGTCTATGCAGCATACGTCATACTATGGTTTTAACAGATTTGGATATTGACCTGACCTGAGGTCTAATGGTTGACGACCTGACTTGAGGTAGTAAACCGGTCTGATGTTCCAGACTTTAACGAATTTTCTCTTTTTGGGAATTATCGACCTGACCTGAGGTCTGAGAATAACGACCTGACCTGAGGTCTTAATGCGGTCTGATTTTTCAGACTTAATGAATTTTCTCTTTTTAAGAGTTACCGACCTGACCTGAGGTCTGAGAATTAACGACCTGACCTAAGGCCTTAAAGCAGTCTGATTTTTCAGACTTAATGAATTTTCTCTTTTTAAGAGTTACCGACCTGACCTGAGGTCTAAAAATTGACGACATGACCTGAGGTCTTAAAGCGGTCTAATTTTTCAGACTTAATGAATTATCTCTTTTTAAGAGTCAACCGACCTGACTTGAGGTCTAAAAATTAACGACCTGACCTGAGGTCTTAAAGCAGTCTGATTTTCCAGACTTAAAAACATACTCTTTTGAAGAGTTTAACAATGGAAATATATTACAGCTACGCAACACATTTCAAAAGTTCAAAATAGTTCATAATGCATAATAGACTTGTAAAACGACAATCACTTGCCTTAAACATAAAATTTCTTCAGATTAACTGCATTCCAACTTCTAGGAATGGTTTTCCCTTTACTATCAGCCAATTGGTATGCTCCCTTCCCGTGTACCTTGATGATCTGATAAGGTCCCTCCTAGTTAGGACTCAGCTTTCCACTTGGTTCTTGCCTGCTGACTTCGTTTTTGCGTAAGACCAGATCACCAACCTTAAAGTAACAATGTTTCACTTTGGGATTATAATATTGGGATACCTATTGCTTATAATTAGCCATTCGGATCAAAGCAATATCCCTTTTCTCCTCCAGCTCATCTTTAGCCTGCCTTATTTCCTCTTCATGGACTTGATCATCATGCAGTGTCATTCTGGGGGATGGCAAACCAATTTCTGCTGGAATAACAGCTTCACATCCATATGCCAGGGAGAATGGAGTTTCACGTGTTGACATATTTGGGTAGTCCTGTAGGCCCAGAGAATATTTGGTAGGTGTTCTACCCAATGCTTTCCTTCTTGTTCCAGCCTTTTCTTTAAGCCAAGTTTGATCTGCCTGTTAGTTTGTTCCACCTGTCTGTTGGCTTGTGGATGACCAACAGAGGTGAAATGCTGTGTTATGCCCAAATCTGTACACCATTCCTTAACTCCACTGTCCTCGAATTGAGTACCATTGTCTGAAATTATGGTCTTTGGTATCCCATTTCTACATACCAGGTTCTTCAACAAGAATTTTTGGATTTGTTTGGCCGTGATAGTGGTTAATGGTTCAGCCTCTACCCATTTAGTGAAATAATCAACGGCCACGACTAGGAATTTGTAACTTCCTAGTGCTGTTGGCAGTGGTCCTACTAAATCTACACCCCATTGATCAAAGGGCCAGGCCGAGATAACTGGAGTTAAATTTTCAGGTGGCTGATGGGAGAGGTTACCATGAACCTGACATGACCTGCATGCCAAGACTAACTCCTCTGCATCCTGCTGCATCTTAGGCCAATAGTAGCCAAATAACCTGCATTTTCGGGCTAAAGCCCTTGATCCCATATGGTTTAAACAGATCCCCAAGTGAATTTCTCTCAGCAAGTAATTGCCTTCTTCCACAGTAACACAACGTAACCAAGGGGATATAAAGGACTTTCTATACAGGATATCATTGAATAGGGCATATCTATCAGATAAGCGCTGAACTTTGTGTGCTTGCATTTTGTCCTCTGGTAACTGGCTGTCTTTCAAATACGCTACAATGGGATACATCCAGGTTTCCCTCTGTGTGATCGGTTGTACCTTAGATGCTTCATAGCTGCGTTGGTTTAACTGTTCGATCAGAACCTTTTTGTCTGATAAAAAATTCGATGCTAACTTGGACAGGGCATCTGCTCGGGTATTCTGTGATCTAGAGACCTGCTCCATCTGAACTTCTTGAAACTGATTTATCTTCGACTGGGCCAGAGATAAGTACCTTTTCATGGGCTCCTCTTTTGCTTCAAACTCTCCTCTGTTGTGGTTTACTACCAGTTGAGAGTCACTGTAGACCTTAAGCTGCCGAACTCCCAACTTTAGAGCTAAGTTCAAGCCTGTAATCAATGCTTCGTACTCTGCTTCGTTATTGGTTGCGTGGAAGTTAAAGTGCAAAGCATAAGGGAATTCTACACCCCTTGGACTTATGAGGATGAGACCTGCTCCTGACCCGTTCTTTCTAGATGCTCCATCAACAAACAGCTTCCACTGGCCTGATTCTTTTGGACCCTCCCGTTGATCAATAGAAATAAACTTCTCTTCAGCCAAAAAGTCTGCTAGAGCTTGAGCTTTCACAACAGTTCTTGGTCTGTATTCTAAGTCGGAACCTGCCAATTCGACGACCCATTTGTCTAAGCGACCTGAAGTATCTGGCCTGCTCAGGATTTGCTTTAGAGGCTGGTCAGTCAAGACAACGACCGGGTGACTTTGAAAATAAGATCTTAACTTCGTGGATGCATGCACTAATGCCAATACTAATTTCTCCACATCTGAATACCTCACTTCAGGTCCATGTAAAGCCTTGCTCGTGTAATAGATTGGCTTCTGAAGCGTACCCTGTTGCTTTACCAAGACGGCGCTGATGGCTTCATCATAAACTGATAGATAAAGGTACAAAACTTCTCCTTCTTGGAGAGATGTTAGGGTTGGCAATTCCAACAGATATTTCTTTAATTCATCAAAGGCTTCTTGACAATCTGTTCCCCATTGAAACGGGGTGGCTTTCCTTAAAATTTTAAAGAAAGGCAATGCACGCTGTGCCGACCGTGAAAGGAATCTGTTCAGTGCTGCTAATCTCCCCATTAATCTTTGTACTTCTCTAATACAAGTAGGTGGTGGCATCATTTTCAGAGCGTCTAGCTTGTCCAGGTTGGCCCTGATTCCATCTTTAGAAATCATGTAACCCAGAAACTTCCCAGATCTAACACCAAAGGTGCATTTCTTTAGATTCAGTTTCATTTTAGCATTTCGAAGTACATCACAAACTTCTTTAACATCCTGTAAATATTGATCTAAAGACCCGCTTTTGATCAGTAAATCATCCACATAGACTTCCATGGATCTGCCTATCTGATCATAAAAAATTCGATTAACTGCCCTCTGGTAGGTGGCACATGCATTTTTCAGTCCAAACGGCATGGTCACATAATAATATGTCCCAAATTCAGTTATGAAGGCCATTTTTTCTGCATCCTTAGGGTCCATAAAGATCTGATGATACCCTTTATATGCGTCCAGGAATCCAAAGATTTCATATCCCACAGTCGAATCTACTAGCCTGTCAATTCTAGGTGAGGTGTAACTGTCCTTAGGGCAGGCTTTGTTCAGATCCGTAAAGTCCACGCACATTCTCAAGGAGCCATCCAATTTCTTCACTAATACTGGATTGGCTAACCACTCTGGATAAACCACCTCATTGACAATTCCTGCATGTTTAAGTTTTGCAACCTCTTTGTAAGGAACATTTTTATTGTGTTTTGATGATGGCCATACTAACAGTTATAGCAAGCCTGAAATAAGTTAGAATTCTCTGTATAAGTCTTTACTTAGAGTCTGACATGTTGTATAAGTTGAGTCAGACAAGTATTGTACTAGTTGGTAGGACGGCAAAGTAAAAACAGACATTCGGCAGAGTGAAGCCGGCCAAGCACCATCAGAGATACAATGAAGACATTATGATCTGACTTATACCCAAGGAAGTCTGTGATGACCTTGGATAAGTCTAAGTTATGGTTCAAGTGATGAAACTTAATATTCAAATATGGTGTACACTGATCTCACCCCAACCAAGGATCAGTGAAGTAAAAAGATTCTCCTTAAACTGAAGCAAAGAAGGAAACAGTGAATCGGCTGAGTAAACTGACTTTCGGCTGAGTAACGACGAAACGGTGAAGAAAGATTCAAAACGGCTAAGTCAGAAGGATCACTCGACCGTTCAAAAAACGGCGAAGTAACTCTTACCAGATCAGATTTAATATATGTTGAAAATTCAGAAAATCATGCATTAAATGCACAATCAATAGAGGATCAATCAAGGATAGATTTTCTGCTATACGATTGAAGGAAAAATCCGATCACTGAAATCAAGGAGAATGCAATTAAGGGGGAATCAAGAATAAAATCAAGGATTATTCCCTCATTAATATAGCCAACGGACGGAGTTTCAAAATCAAGGTTATTCAAGGCTATAAATAGAAGGCATTGACAGAAAAACAAAAACATAGAGATTGGAAAAAGAAAAGTTAAGCAGAAACTCTGTCAATTTGAAAAGCCTTCTCTGAACTTACAAGGACTTATCTAGAGATCAACTCAAACATCAGAACTACAACTTTATATCCAAAGATCGAGATTGATCAAGCAAGTTTGTGAATCTCAATCACATCAAATCAAGCAAATCGAATCGAAGCAATCGAGAAGGAGTTGTGTTTGTGATAGGCTCTTTGAAGGATTTTCATCTCAGGAGCAAAGAAAGAGACTAAATCACTAAAGTCATTGCGATCAAGGAGTGATAGTCTTGTAGATTGTGAAGCTTGGGAAGCCAAGGACAATCATACTATTGTATCTATGAAAACAATTGTGAATTCCTCCAATCATCACAGGAGAAGATTGGATTAAGGGATTACACCACCCTGAACCACTATAAGCATTGTGTCAATTTATTTTCTGCAATTTACTTTACAGCATTTATTTAAATTGCATAGATCATAACTTATATCTGTTACTGCCTAAACTGATTTGAAAACAATATAGTAAGAAAGGACATATCCGCTGGCCAAAAGCTTTTAAACAGAAGAAAAGTTTTTGAAACTCCACTATAGTCATTCACCCCCCCCCCCGACTATAGTTTCACCCTTCTCTGGGACCAACAATTGGTATCGGAGCAGTGTTCCTAGTATCAGAACCTGTTCGGATCTAATTTCTGGTTACAAGGAGATCACGTATTTTCAAAGTAGTTTTCAAATCTGAGCTTTCCATTCATTCACATATAGATCTATTATTTTAAACTTATGGATTCCTCAAACTTTTTGTCAAAAAAGTACATGTTTTTAATGTTAATAATTTTGATGAATATAAAATAAGAATGCTGTCTCATCTTGCAGCAACTCATGAAGAGATGCTGGATGTAATCAATGATGGACTAATCATAATCACTACTGTGGTAGGCACAGGAGCAGATCAAGGGAAGGAAATTGATAAACCTAAAAAGGATTGGACCAAGGATAACAGGGGAAGAGCAAATCTGGACTTTGTTGCAAAAGACACGATTTTGAAGACCCTAGATAGCAACATGTTCATGAGAATCAAAGACTGAAAAACATCAAAGGAGATGTGGGACAAGCTATCATTGATTAATGAAGGATCTGAAGCAGTTAAAGAAAACAAATTTTCTGTTGCAAAACAGAAATTTGAAAATTTCAAAATGAAGACTGGTGAATCCATTGATCAAATGGACAACAGATTCTCTAGTATCATCAGTGAACTGCAACAGCTTGGACACACATATCCCTAGAAAGAAGTATGCTTGAAGATCTTGAGAGGACTACCTGAAAGATGGAAGATAATAACATCGGTAATCGGAGGAACAACAAATCTTACAAGCACGTACACTCGACCCGATGTCACAATTAAAAGCTCATGAATTCGAATTAAACGGTGAAGATGGTGCTCCGGCAGAGACACAAAGAACCACTGCACTGACTGCATCCCAGCAAAGTAACTTTGCCGATTGTATCAGCAAAGAGACACATGAACTTAAAGAACAGGTAGCTCTGTTAGTTAAACGTTTTGACAGGTTTAGCAAAAAGAAGTCATTCAAAGGAAACTCATCATCAAACAAGAGATCAAGATCAAACAAAGACATGAAAAAGAAAGATGAAGAATACAGATGCTTCAACTGCAACAACAAAGTCCACTTCAAGGCTGATTGCCCTGAAGAAAAATATAAAGATGATAAGAAGAAGTACAAGCCATTTGAAAAGAGAAAAAGCAAAAAGGCACTCAAGGCTGAATCCAAAGAAGTGAAAGAGATGAAGAATCATCGACAATGATTCGGATGGTAGTGATGAAGAAGACAAATTCGGACAATGAAAAGGCATGTCTATGTCTCATGCCCAAAGAATTAGATGAGGATGAAGATGACAGCTCAGACACCGACTTATGTCTAATGACCAAAGAATCAAATGAAACTGAGGTAACATCTAGCTCTCACTCTTCATCAAATGCATCCACATCTGACCTTTGCACAATCTTACGCTCTCCCATTAGATCAAACAAACCTAGTCCAAAATCTCATGACTAAATTTGATGAAATTGAAATGAATCATGAAATTCGGAAAAGGAATGCAAGGATCTAAGAAAAGAGAATAAGAGATTAAAGAAAGAATCGATAAAGTAAAAGTTTGAATTAACTAACGATGGAGACCCACTTAATTGATCAACAAAAAGCAGATGATCATACATCTGTTATTGACAGATCAATCAAGAAAATCTCCCCACCAGTAAAGGTAACCACTGCACCACTAATTGCACCAGCTTACAAACCCTCAAAAAGGTTTGGATCTAGATCTGGTCTTGGCTACAACAGTCAGGATAAGAGTAGGAATAATGGTCAACACAATTCAAAATTCAGGACCAACAATGGACCAAAATTTAGAAAGGGACAGACCATAGTTCCAACAAATCATCCCGCTCCGGTGAAGTCAAAACCTAGTGCAGTGAAACAGCAGACTAAATCCTCACTCCAGTCAACCAAAAACAAAAGCCTACTGAAAGGTAAAGGAAGACTTTACCCTTCGGAGGATGATTGGAATGTTGCACCTACAAAATACAAGAAGAAACCATTCCACAATATGCATCATGTGTTTAAGAAAAACCAATCTAGATATGTTCCTAGACACATGAAGCAAGAAAGGTTTCCCACTGCATATTGGAAAGTAAAGAAGGATGTAAATGCACCAAAAGGTAGAGAAAAGTATCAGAATACCTTCAGCAAAAATATTAGACGCTATTCTGCCATGCTTTATACATATGAAGTTGATGACTTCAATTATCCAAAAAGAAGAACTTTTGGATATACACTTGGTATAGGAGGCATGACTGCTAACATGTATGGACCCAAACAGTGTTGGGTACCTAAACTTAATTAATTTGTTTTGTAGGATGTCTGGTACATAGACAGTGGATGTTCCAGACACATGAGAGGAAATAAGAAATGGCACACTGACTTCAAAGCTTTTGATGGACCCAAAGTCACATTTGGAGGCAAAGAAAACCCTGGCAAGATTAAGGGGAAGGCACAATACTCAAGAACAAATTGAAGATTCAAAATGTAGCATATGTTGAGGACTTAACTTCAATCGATGAGCATCACCAAGTTCATGTGACAAAGGCTACAATGTACATTTCAAGAAGGAATGATGCAAAGTGATTCACACCAAACCAACACAAAGAGTTCTTGCAGAAGAAGACAAGACAACATGTATGTGGTGGATTGGAAAACAGCCAAGGCAGAAACATGTCTTCTTGTCAAGAGTAAACAATCAACCAGCTGGATTTGGCACAGAAGGTTAAATCACTTGAATTTCAAGACCATTAACAAACTTTCAAAGAAGAAGTTAGTTGAAGGTCTGCCAGAGATCACATTCAAGAAAGAAAGTCTATGTGATGCATGTCAGAAAGGAAAACAAATCAAAAGCTCATTCGAGTCAAAGCCTTATCAATCTATAACAAGAGTTCTACATCTGTTACACATGGACCTGATTGGACCAGTCACACCAGTAAGTGTAAGTGGTAAGAAATACACCCTAGTAGTTGTGGATGACTTTTCAAAATACACCTGGACCATTTTCATGAACAAGAAGAAAAAGACACTCAAAAAGCTGCCAGATTTGCTGAGAAGACTCCAAAATGAAAAAGAACTGAAGATCATCAAGATCGGATCGGATAGAGGCACTTGAGTTTCTAAATGAAATCATCGAACCTCATCGTGAAGAAAATGGAGTGTTACATCAATCTGCTCATGCAGCAGAAACTCCACAACAAAATGGAGTAGCAGAAAGAAGAAACAGAACTCTCAAAGCAGCAGTTAGAACAATGATTGCTGAAGCATGCTTACCAAAAAGATTTTGGGCTGAAGCAGCAAACACAGCATGCCATACACAAAACAGATCAACCATCAACAAACATCATGGAAAGACTCCATATGAAATATGGAATGGTAGAAAGCCTAATGTCTCATATTTTCATATGTTTGGATCGAAATGTTTTGTTTTGAACAGGAACCAGCTGCATACCTTTGATGAAAAGGCTGATGAATCAATCTTTATGGGATACTCAGATACAAGCAAAGCTTTCAGAGTACTCAACAAAAGAACCTTGGTGATTGAAGAATCAATACATGTAGTTTTTGATGAACCGAATACAAATGGTAAAGATCTTCAAGATCAAGAAGAGGAAGCAGCACAAAGAGAAATCTATACAAATGCAACCATACCACATTCTATCATGAATCATCATTTTGAAAATCTAGATGAGCCATATATCAATAAAACAGAAGAAGCACCAGAATTTGAAGTTCATGCTCAACATGAAGGTATGGAAGCACCAAGTGAAGAACAACTTCAACCTGATCTAAATTGGCTAAGAGATCATCCTGAAGAACAAGTCATTGGAGATATTCACACGAGGAGTTAGAACCGAAGACAACCTGGAGCACATGCTAACATGTTTTCTATCACAAGTGGAACCCAAGACCATAGATGATGCAATCCAAGATGCAGATTGGATCACAAACCATGCAAGAAGAACTAAATGAATTTGAAAGAAATGAAGTGCAGGAACGGGTTGATGACTGTATATGACCAACATCATTGGAGCAAAATGGGTATTCAGGAACAAGATGGATGAGCAAGGGACTGTTGTCAGAAACAAAGCAAGGCTAGTTGCAAAAGGCTACTCTCAAGCAGAAGGGATAGATTATGATGAAACATTTGTACCAGTAGCAATATTGGAGGCAATCAGACTCTTTCTAGCATTTGTTGCATTCAAAGACTTCAAAGTCTATCAAATGGATGTCAAGAGTGCATTCCTAAATGGATTCTTGGAAGAAGAAGTATATGTAGAACAGCCCCCTGGCTTTCAAATCAAAGGAAAAGAAGACAAAGTATACAAACTCAAGAAGGCCCTCTATGGACTCAAACAGGCACCCAGAGCCTGGTATGAAACACTATCACAATTTCTGATCAAGAATGGATTCAACAAGAGAACTATAGACAAGACTCTATTCAAACTAGAGGAAGGAACAAGTACATTCCTAGTACAAATCTATGTTGATGATATCATCTTTGGATCAGAGGATGAAAAGCTATGTGAGAAATTTGCAAACCTGATGAAGAGCAAATTTCAGATAAGCATGATGGGAGAATTAAATTATTTCCTTGGCCTTCAAGTAAAGCAAATGAAGGATGGTATTTTCATTAATCAAGCCAAGTACACAAGAGACTTAATACACAAGTATGGAATGGATACAAGTGGCACAGCAGACACACAAATATGTGCAAGAGTCATTCTTGGAAAAGATGAAGCAGGAAAAGATGTTGACCAGAAAATGTATAGAGGAATTATTGGATCCTTACTATACTTAACTGCAAGTAGACCTGATATAGCATTTGCAGTAGGAGTATGTGCAAGATTCCAAGCTCAACCAAAAGAATCACATCTTCTAGCAGCCAAAAGGATAATCAAATACTTGAAAAACACTATAAATGTTGGAATTTGGTATCCAAAAGATGGAGGATTTAAATTGATATCATATTCAGACTCTGACTATCTTTGGATGCAAAATAGATAGAAAAAGCACCTCTGGAACATGTCAAATGTTAGGCACCAGACTAGTCTCTTGGTTCAAGAAAAGCAAAACTCCATATCTACATCAACAATGAAGGCGAGAATATATAGCAAAGAGGTAGTTGTGTGCACAAGTACTTTGGATCGATACAACGGTGAGGGATTATGGAGTGGAGGAGAAACAATTCCAATCATGTGTGATAACACAAGTGCAATATCTATTACGAAAATCCAAAGTTGCATTCAGAACAAAGCACATTGATGTGAGACATCACTTTATCAGAGATCATGTTGAAAAGGGAGATGTCATTCTGAAATACATACCCACTAAAGATCAATTGGCTGACATATTTACTAACCCACTCAGTTATGAAAGATTTAGCATGTTAAGAACTGAGTTAGGAAGGATTGAAATTGACTAGGTAACAAAGAGCAGCTAACTGGAGTAATCGGCTAAGTGACCTCATCAACTGGTTAAACCTTTGCCGTTACAGGGGACGTAGCAGGTAAGGCACTGGTATCCAGTGAAGTTAACTTGACTGATTGTTAGAACGGTTAAATCAAGCGGCTCGATGAAGAATTCACTACTTGGCCAAGTGACCAGCCAAGGCACTTCACCGAATTAAAGACTTGGACAAATTAAAGTGTGAACAAAATCAAGTTTTACTACACGTGGAGAATAAGGAAATTATGGAGGATTATTCTGTGGAATATTATACACGTGGAGATCAACTTATAATTATAGAGGTAACCATATTTTTTTTAAATTACAATTGCCTCGATTCCCGGGCTCTATCATTACTTACCTCAAACCTCTCCCCCATTGCGCTCGAATATCGCGATTGACATACACAAAATCACGCAATTATGTCACAAAATCCTTCCACATTCAAACCACATTCACCTCGTTCACACTACCCAAATCAACCTATATAAAGGCTAGTTAGAGATTTTTAGAAATCTCTACACTCTCTTGCAAATTACAAACCCTATTTTTGACCATTGAAAACTTGAAGAACTCTTATCTAAACATAAATTAACTATCAATGGCTTCGTCTTCCACAATCTCTCCCACTGAAAAATCCTACGAAAAATCAATCATCACTGGTTCGTTTTTCAAACCAGAACTCTATCTCTCTTTCTATGATAACGATGCACAAGCGCAACGCTTGGTCGATTGTTGTGCAAGTTTGGGGCTGATGACCTTCTTAAACCCCCCAATAACTGGAATCTGCTATGAAAATCTGATAGCATTTTGGAAAAATGCCAAGTTTATGCCCAGCACAAAGAAGACTGAAGTCGACCACATAACAAACTCAATCTTTGGAAGAGAAATAGTCATCACACCTGGTGTACTCAACAGATACCTTCAACTCCCCTTGATTGGTCCTGCAAATGTCAAACTTGTGACAACAGACATCACAAAATTCTAGGCTGAAATAGCCAAAAGTCCCAAGAAAAATAGCAAAACGTACAATCTACCTAGATCAAAGCTCAAACTTCCGTTTGCTGAATTTACGCCGGTCATCACAAAGAATATCGAAGGCAGAAAGGGGTCAATGGAAAACCTAACTGAGGTACGAATCAAACTGATGGCCATAATCTACGAATGCATCGAATTCGACTGGGCAACTTTTGTGTTCAATAGATTGAAGGATCAGATTCAAAAGGAAATTGATTTATCAATAACATCACCAAGCAAGGGTTTGCAGAAAAAGGGCGATTTCTGGGAGAGAAAATCATATGGATTCCCTCTTCAGCACATGTTCAACGCATTGAAAGTACAACCCACCAATTTACAAATCACCACACAAGTCTAAGACAATGTTCACTTACATCAAGGCATCCATGAAACCCAAACCCACTCTTTGGGAGCAAAAGAAAACAACTCAAAACTAGTAGATCGAGAGTGGGACGAAGAACCGAGATCCCGGAAGGCATAAGAGAATACCACTATGACTAGCACCAAAGAATCTTGGATGAGCTGTGACAATCGGTGATGACACAAAGAATGTGAGAAGAAAAGAAAGAAGAGGAAATCACCTACCTTGAGGAAGGTGAGGAAGGATATAGACTCACATCATCTGAAGAAGAGGAGATAGATGAGGAAGAAGCTGAGTCAGAGGATGAACACTCAGGGAGTGATCATTTTGAAGCAAGTCAAGAAAATCTGGAGATTTCTGATGATGAACTGACTCTTCAAGAAATGTTTTTCAAAAGCATTGGCAAAGTTGACAAACAGCTAAGTGAGCCAGCTGATAAAGCTCACTCAGCCGAACTTGTCCACTCCCCCACAATTGCACAAGGGGGAACAGTGGCAGATGAAGCAGTCCACACTCAACAACAACCTCTAAATGACCCTGTGTCTAATGAGGAAGAACAAGAACAGATGGAAGCAAGAGAAGAAGAAGCACAAAATGCAAAGGAATAGGAAGAAGAGGAAAAGAAAGAAAGAGAAATTGAAGTGGAGAATGAGAAAAAGCAAGGTGGGGATGCTGAGGATGAAACTGATGGAGATGAAGAGGATGTCCATGTGGCACCATAAGAAATTGATCCAGAGAGAGTCTTCAATCTGGACATACAACCCCTCATTGTGGACATGGAAAGGCAATATTACAGCAGGCAGAACCTGAAGAATGCCTTAAGGAGTGAAGCAACCTCCTTCAACCACAAGATTGAGGCCCTCATCAATCATATCAAGATCCAAGATGAGGTCATGGAGAGACAAGGAAACCTGCTCTGCAATTTACAGCTACTCATTCCTCACCATGTCCAAACCAATCTTGAGTTCCATGCTGAGACAATTGACAAGAATCTTAAGCCATTGGTGGACACCCTCAATGCTCACACTCATCAAATTCGGCATCTGGATGAGGTGATGGAACAATCAGGCAAGGAATTGGACCTTTTAATCAAAATTGGTGAGGCCAACAACAAGATACTGGAAAGGAGGTATGGTCCTCTCCCTGCCTCTGACGCAGAACCAACAAATCTTGAAGCATTATTTAGTGATGCCAAAAAGGGGGAAGGAAGTTCTAAGCCAAAAAGCTCCAGTGAAAAGAAGGCAAGACCAACAGAAAAGGGAAAGGGCAGCAAAGGCAAAGGTATCAGGTTTGAAGAAATGAAGAAGTAGACCTGATACTTAATGTGATTTGTGATTTTTTTTCTATTTTGCCTTTGTCTTTTAACAAAAAGATGCAATATCTTATTGCCCTATGATGGATGAATAAATTGTTGAGTTTTTGTTCTAATGTTATGAAAAATTTTGGATTACTTATGTTCAGGCTTATGAGGGTTTTGGCATCATCAAAAAGGGGGAAATTGTTAGGAACATTTTTATTGTGTTTTGATGATGGCCATAATAACTGTTATAGCTGTTGAAATAGTGTCCTAAACCCAATCGGGTTGGACCGGATCCGACCGGGTCGGATCGTTTATACTATTTCTTTATGTTTATACATATATATTAAATGGCTTTTATGTTGTCATATATATATGTTCTTTTAAAGAACCAATTATGAATTGTTATATGATAACGTCCTTAGTGTTAAACTGTGATAGAGAAACCATGATAGGCGATTATGGTTGATGAGATCTCTAATCACTTTAATAAGTTTGATACTTAAATGTCTCTCTTTGATGTACTATTAAACAGGGCATTGATAGTATGAAATAGGCTAGCACGTATTAGATGTCTTCTGTCTTTAAGGGCGAGGATAGATCTCGTCTATAGAAAGTGTAGAGACACTTGGGTATGCGTGGGCGTGTATTAGAGAATGCGTACGTTAGGGATCGACCCACTTACACGGATAAGTGTCACACTATGTGGCGGTTGTGTAATTATCCTTAGGACCGGAGTCTTCATGGCATCACGGTGTGGATTGTCATGCTTTGACACTATTGAGGTTTCCCCTAGCCACGGGCGATCATGCGGTAGTGATTGGGTGTGATCTTGAAGCATCACGGAGTATACATGTTTGGTCGTCCGGGAATCGTGTATCCTATGATTGGGATCGAATATCCGAAATGGCCTTCTTATAAGGAATGTCTTACTCTCGTGAATCTTTGCAAAGTGGGAGTAAATGAGTTACTTGAGAGAGCATGATATCCAGATTATAAGATACGGTCGTTGATGTTTTGACACTCGACTAACGACCGTATGGATATTATTACAATGATAGGATTGTAAGTTACACGATAATCAAGTTTCACATGAAAGGTAGTAGTCATTGCATTTGACTCTTCCGATGATTGGGGTCACGGTGTGTTGCTAGGCGCTATCCCGTGATCGTTAGGCATGAAGGGCATTTTAAGTAATTTGCACTTTGTGTCTACGGCCAACATATTCGGAAGCCTATCGGGTCACACACATATGAACATCTAGCAGGATTAAAATGTGGTTATAGTTGATAACCAAATAAAGAAAGTTTATCTCGAGACTATAAAGGTTATAGTGGTAAATTAATATTGTGGTATTTATTTATTATGAATAAATTAAATACGAGATATTAATTATGATGATTAATTAAATATGTATATTGATACATATGATTTTCGAAATTAATGATATATGATATACATGGATTTTGCAAATTAATTAATCATAGTATTATATTATTAATTAAATATATATGTCCAAAATTTGTGTGTGTATGACACACGTGAATTGGATCATAAAGTGGCGCATGTTTTTTTGTATATTGGATACATTTGGTTTGTGCAATTTAATTAATAAGATTATCATAATATTAATATTAGATATTAATAGATTTTGAAAAAATAGATTTATGGTAATAAAATAAATATAGTCAATATAAGATATTGACAATATCTTGGAAATATTCAATATAAGATATTGACAATATCCTAGATTTATTTAATATGAGATATTATAATAAATGAGATAAATCAATCAATTATATTTTCCTTATTTTATTGGAGAAAGGTTTTCTTCTCCTCCACTCTATTATTGGCGCCACTTATCACTATAAATAAGAGGTGGGTGTCAAGCTCTTTTGTACAACACAATTCCAAGAACTAATAGTTCTTGTGTAAAATAGAGAGCATCCTATAGAGAGTTGGAGAGAGGGGAAAAGGGCCGGTCTAGCAACCGGAGTTTTCCAATAGCAATCCATGATGGGATTCCGGCGGGCTGTTCGTGTGGACTAGCGGTAGAGGCCGAACACTTGGGCGGCTCTATGCAGAACTACTCTCCTTAGACGGTCAAAGCATCGATCTTTTAGATCAACCAAGGTAACCACCGTCTACTATCTATTTGTTTATTGCTTAAACGAAGTCGATCTTGGGTAAAAGGAAATCAAAATTTTAAATTCCGCTGCGTTCCCGCGTAGATTTCCTAACAGTGGTATCAGAGCGAGCTTCGAGCTTAAGCAATAAGCATGTTATTTCGCGTAGTTCATTTTATCGTTTGAATCACGTAATTAAAAGATGAAAGATTTTTGATTCGCAAATCGATACACGAAAAGAAAAAAAAAAAAAAAAGGGGCGGCTTTTGGGGTGCTCGGCCGATCGGCGGCGGCACCCCCACCGGAAATTGTGCCGGCGGCGGCGGCTCCCCTTTGGGGTGGTCGACGTCGGCTGGTGCATCTTTTGGTGGATCCCTAAATTTTGTTTTGTGTATTTTGTGTTTCAATATTGTTCATAGTTGTGATTGGTAATTCCTCCTTTGTTTAGTTGTGTCATGTGGCTAACAATGGTTCAAATAGTTTGAGCCATTGGGATGCCACATGGCATTAAAATAATAATGGCCTTTCCAAACTTTGTTTGGAATAGGCTAAGCCCTTTCCAAATATTTGATTTGGGAAAGCGCTGGAAAGCTTTGAGCCACTTCAAAATTTTGATTTTGGAAAGTGGCGAGCTTAAACCAAAATTATTTGGCCTTTCCAAATATTTGATTTGGAATAGCGCTGGGCCTTTTCAAATATTTGATTTGTAAAGGCTGGCTTTTGCGCACTTCAAAAATTTTGATTTTGGAAAGTGGCGAACTAAGCCAAATTTGGTTTAGAAAACCAAAGGCATTCATTTTGATTACGAATCAAAAGGAAAGAAACAAAAGAGAAATAATTTTAATTTTGATTTATTTTGGAATAGTTCTAATTAATTAAAATTAAAATTAAAATCGTTTAAAATTAATCGTTAATTTTATTTCGATTAAATCATTTAATTAATTAAATGTTAATTAGTTAATTGATTGGATAAAATTATTTAATAGATTAAATGTTAATTGATTAATTAAGACGCAAGTAGTTAAATTTTAATTTTATCTTTTTCATAAGATGGATTAGATATAGTAGATATAATATGATTATATGGACCCCGATTGATCATGGACTCGACCGATAGGATAGATGTGAATGATTTATTTTTCTGTTGGTTTAAAATTGTCCTAGGCCGTTATGAAGAACGTGACCTAGTTTATTTTCTGCATTTATCCCATTCCATGCATAAGCTCCCCCCGTGTGCGGCGGGTGTATTTATTTTATTAGATAGAATTAAATGTAACAAGAATGGAGCAGAAGATAGAGAGCAAAGAAAGAAGAATAAAGATCCCGTTGGAGAATGGCGCATTAAAGATCCTATTGGCGGTTGCATTACCTTAGATTGTGACCAGCGGTTTAAATCGGTTTGTATTCGAAACCGCACCTAGGAAAAGTCCATGATCATACCGGTTACTTTACGCATTTATTTATTTTGTGCTTGTATTTATTTTATATGATACGATAGATGCATGACTAGGCACGATCTAGATAAATGTGTAGGATATATATCTATAGAGATAGATATAATTGATGAGACCATGATTAAAATTAATTAAGTGAATTAATTTACATAAATACTTCCACAACAAAAATCAAGTCGAAATATTGTCTCCCAATATTATAACGACGGTGAAGAGCCTGTGTTCGGATCCAACCGATCGACCACCGCGGGAGTTGACCTACCTCGGGTATATCGTCGTTATTGAGATATGATCGTATGAGATCTCGTGAATATTGGGTTATGACTTGACTAGGGTCTTTCGGTGATTGGCCACCGTCGGACCGTCGACTTTAGAGACAAGGGGTTGACTAACACAAAGTGATGTGTATCGCCAAAGAGTTGACTAGTCAACCACTGAGAATCACATAGAGATGTGAATGGTAAAGGGTTACCTACCTATCGAAATTATCTTGGTTGATCGACCACCGCAAGGAATCGAGGTAACTAGATGGGATCTCAGCCACTAAAGAATTTTGAAAAATTCTTGAAAGTCAATTGGAAGTAGTTGACTAGTGGGAGCAAAATCATAAACCAAAAGACCATTTTTGATTTTGCGTGTATAAACAACAACACTCTTTTATCTTCATTTTTTTAATGTTGTAGTTTTTAGCAAACTTTTATATTTTATGTTTTTCTCGATTAGTAAAACCAAATTATGACTGTTTGAGAAACGTTCTCAAGAATGGTTAAGTAATTTTAATCCTTTTAAAATAAGCAATGACACGAGCAAACCCGTTGTAGTAGTTAGAGACAATGAGACTACATATTTGATGCCGTACTCCAAGACTTTAATTATTAATGAAAGGCGGAAGCTCATGACATTGGATACGATCCAATATGATCATTCAGTCATATGATGACAATTAATTCAAACGTTGGATAAGCATGACCACATCTAATTTTGGAAAGGTTGTTTTCAAAATTATAAGATTTAAGTATCGACTTAATTCTACCATTGCTTAAAGGTTAATTAAATAGGTAATGTTTTAAATACGATTTAAAAGGTTAAATAAACTATTTAATAAACTTTATATTTTCTTTATGAAAGGAAATCAAAGACATAGCTCTTGTGATCTTTCTTAAGTCTTATGAAGACTACAATAAGAAACATTTTTCAAGTGCTTAAAGGATTAAAAAGGAAAGTTAGGGCATGTGCTTAAATAGAGAACTTATTGAAGTTTCTATTCTAGGCAAGTGAGTTGAGATAAATCTATCTAAGTTCAAGTCAACTCTTAGATATATGATATCTTGCGAGTGTGATTAAATTAGAAAGATTAAATACAGATATGGAAGGTGAAGCAAACGTTGTAACACTTACCATATGCGGATCTAGTAAACGATAAGGGAACTAAATAAATGTTATTATGTTCCGGCTCTTATGAAGAACATACTTTCAGTTATTGTTAGGATTTAGTAGACATATTCAATTGTAAAGAATAAATGTTATTCGATAAAGTTGAAAAGTCACTGAATCTAACATACTAGATTGATGTCACTATATAGTTGATATATGTGATGAGATCTCAACTAAATATTTGTATGGCTGTTATCCTTGATATTTGTAGTTGTTCTAGATGTCGATTCTCTGGAAGAGAAGCGTGTAATTAAACGTCATTCTGATGATGTTAAACCATATGATTATGAATCATGTGGGTTATGCGTATCTTATCTAAAGATGACTAAAATACCCTTTTATGAAAAGGTTATAAAAATCTAGAAAATTGTCTAAAGCCTAAACATACCGATGTTTGTTGGCTTGTGACAATTAATGCCACAAATAATTGTTTATTAATCTCTACGACTAATTTTAGAAATAGTCAAGTGTACTCAGTGAAGTGCATAATTCGGAAAGCCCGAAAAGTTCGAGCCAGTACGAATATGAGATTGATGAGCTACTTAGGAATTAATCTTCAATTGGATTGAAGTAATTAATACCTGAAGGGTGTTTCAGAAGTCGTCTGAAAAGGAATAAGATTCTCCCTTGAAGGATACCATCTTTGGGATATGCAATTAGATTGTGTTCCCAAAATGGAAACTACACTTTATATGATAGAGGTGTGACGCAAGCCATGCGAAGTATCCCTTACCCGTTTCAGGATAGTGCCCTTATACTTAACCTAGTTCCAAAATAAAGGTTGAACAAATTCCATATTAGATATGGAAGATGATAATGTCGAATCTATCTTAACCGATGATTTGAAGTTGTCATAGGCAGAGTCAGAAAGGCTTGGAACCTAGTACGGCATATGCAACTTTGTGGAATATCTTAGCTAACATGCTAGATATTATTTGCTTGTCCGTGGAGCAAAATGTTTGTCTCCAAACATGTTGTCTTCTAAAGGAAGTGTTTCTTCCAAGAGAGACAGTGGGAGTAAATAAGATCTCAAAACAGTTTGAGAACCACAAAGATATATTCAACCAATGGAACGTGAGCGGGGCCACATAGCGATGAGGTGTAGATCAACGCTCGGTGCACACAAAAGTTACGTAAGTCACAGAGATAACCTCAAGCCTGAAAGGCTGCAGCAGTGCGTTCATCTTGAAGAATGAATATCTCACGACTCATGAAAGAATGTTTGAAAGGCGGTTTTGAGAGATATGGCCAGAGAGCCATAAAATCAATTAGATTCCATTAGTAGACACCAGGTTGTGAACCTAGTCTGTCTTACCTAAGGAATGTCCTGAAAGGTGACATGGATAGTAATATGATTACCATCGAGGCTATAGTGACGGCCGAGGGAGTGCACGGTGTAAACCTTGTAATTACCTTTATCTTTGCCAAATGAGCCCGATTCTATTCGAGATAATGATTGTTATAACTTCATTATCATGACTATATGATAGTGTTGAAGATGTTGGGCGCGGCTCGATGTTCATAGACAATAACATGATATGTAAGCCCATGAGATCCATTTATGGACTCAAACAAGTTTCTCTAGACGGTTTCTTTGTTAGATAATCAAAGGAGTTTGATTTAGTCAAAAAGAAGGATATGCCCCATGTGCAAGATGGATAGTGGGAGTGTGTTATGATTTTTGAGTAAGGTATTGGATATCTCTCTCGAGAATCATCACCCCATGTCACAGTCAATTAATGTTTGGTAGTTCAAGGTCTTTACAAAAGCACTTGGATTAGCAGTTCTTATTTTAGAAATAAGAATCTATAGCGATAGATTTAACTGCTGTTAGATTATAGTTTACCTATATAGATGTGATGCTAAAAGAAGTTTAGCATAGATCGCAAGATCTGTCTGTGTTAGGACGTTAGTCCTAAAGATAAGGTGAAAGATGATGCTTATGAAAGGTTTTCTTTGCTACTGCAATAGGAACCATCATAAGAGATATGCCAGTTATTCATAGTTCATGAATAGTCATGAGCAAGTATGAGAGTAAATCTGGTGAATGTCGAGAATATCCTTAAACAAGTTAAGGAAAGTTTCCTAGTTTATTGAAACTTGGAATTAAATAAACGTAGATATACAGACGTATATCCTGAGTCTTATGAAGGCGAGTGGGAGCTACAGTCTGGGTTTGCAGTCACTTTGATTAAATGATACAGTGAGCTGGAAATGTTCTAGCATATGGGTCACTGTAAATTCTACAAGTAGGCCAAAACACAATAGTGCCTTAGAGGCGCAGCGGGAGCAGTACATGGATCTAGAAGGTTCATTCTTGAACCTTGTACGGTTCTTCCCTTTTTTCTATATAGGCGATATAGTAAGTGGATTCATTGCTTGAAGCAAGGACCAGGGTCTCGTCAGAGATTCGTGTGTGTGTTGAGGCGGTTCCTTTGACTTGGTCATTTGGAACGTGATATGAAGATAGTCTGAGTCCCCACGGATAGCGATCCGTTTATGGCTAGGGCTGGTTGCGAGTATTGCATGAGATTCTTGTGTTTCAACTTGGTCTCGTGTGTACGCAGTGATTGGTTTTAGGCCAAGTGGGAGATTGTTGAAATAGTGTCCTAAACCCAATCGGGTTGGACCGGATCCGACCGGTCGGATCGTTTATACTATTTCTTTATGTTTATACATATATATTAAATGGCTTTTATGTTGTCATATATATATGTTCTTTTAAAAACCAATTATGAATTGTTATATGATAACGTCCTTAGTGTTAAACTGTGATAGAGAAACCATGATAGGCGATTATGGTTGATGAGATCTCTAATCACTTTAATAAGTTTGATACTTAAATGTCTCTAGGCTGATGTACTATTAAACAGGGCATTGATAGTATGAACAGGCTAGCACGTATTAGATGTCTTCAGTCTTTAGGGCAGGGATAGATCTCGTCTATCGAAGTGTAGAGACACTTGGACTGTACGTGGACGTGTATTAGAGAATGCGTACGTTAGACTGACCCACTTACACGGATAAGTGTCACACTATGTGGCGGTTGTGTAATTATCCTTAGGACCGGAGTCTTCATGGCATCACGGTGTGGATTGTCATGCTTTGACACTATTGAGGTTTCCCCTAGCCACGGGGCGATCATGCGGTAGTGATTGGGTGTGATCTTTGAAGCATCACGGAGTATACATGTTTGGTCGTCCGGGAATCGCGTATCCTATGATTGGGATCGAATATCCGAAATGGCCTTCTTATAAGGAATGTCTTACTCTCGTGAATCTTTGCAAAGTGGGAGTAAATGAGTTACTTGAGAGAGCATGATATCCAGATTATAAGATCTGATCGTTGATGTTTTGACACTCGACTAACGACCGTATGGATATTATTACAATGATAGGATTGTAAGTTACACGATAAATGTTTCACATGAAAGGTAGTAGTCATTGCATTTGACTCTTCCGATGATTGGGGTCACGGTGTGTTGCTAGACGCTATCCCGTGATCGTTAGGCATGAAGGGCATTTTAAGTAATTTGCACTTTGTGTCTACGGCCAACATATTCGAAGCCTATCGGGTCACACACATATGAACATCTAGCGAGATTAAAATGTGGTTATAGTTGATAACCAAATAAAGAAAGTTTATCTCGAGACTATAAAGGTTATAGTGGTAAATTAATATTGTGGTATTTATTTATTATGAATAAATTAAATACGAGATATTAATTATGATGATTAATTAAATATGTATATTGATACATATGATTTTCAAAAATTAATGATATATGATATACATGGATTTTGCAAATTAATTAATCATAGTATTATATTATTAATTAAATATATATGTCCAAAATTTGTGTGTGTATGACACACGTGAATTGGATCATAAAGTGGCGCATGTTTTTTTGTATATTGGATACATTTGGTTTGTGCAATTTAATTAATAAGATTATCATAATATTAATATTAGATATTAATAGATTTTGAAAAAATAGATTTATGGTAATAAAATAAATATAGTCAATATAAGATATTGACAATATCTTGGAAATATTCAATATAAGATATTGACAATATCCTAGATTTATTTAATATGAGATATTATAATAAATGAGATAAATCAATCAATTATATTTTCCTTATTTTATTGGAGAAAGGTTTTCTTCTCCTCCACTCTATTATTGGCGCCACTTATCACTATAAATAAGAGGTGGGTGTCAAGCTCTTTTGTACAACACAATTCCAAGAACTAATAGTTCTTGTGTAAAATAGAGAGTATCCTATAGAGAGTTGGAGAGAGGGGAAAGGGCCGGTCTAACAACCGGAGTTTTCCAATAGCAATCCATGATGGGATTCCGGCGGGTTGTTCGTGTGGACTAGCGGTAGAGGCCGAACACTTGGGCGGCTCTATGCAGAACTACTCTCCTTAGACGGTCAAAGCGTCGATCTTTTAGATCAACCAAGGTAACCACCGTCTACTATCTATTTGTTTATTGCTTAAACGAAGTCGATCCTGGGTAAAAGGAAATCAAAATTTTAAATTCCGCTGCGTTCCCGCGTAGATTTCCTAACAATAGCAAGCCTGAAATAAGTTAGAATTCTCTGTATAAGTCTTTACTTAGAGTCTGACATGTTGTATAAGTTGAGTCAGACAAGTATTGTACTAGTTGGTAGGACGGCAAAGTAAAAACAGACATTCGGCAGAGTGAAGCCGACCAAGCACCAAAGAGAGATACAATGAAGACATTATGATCGACTTATACCCAAGAAGTGCGTGATGACCTTGGATAAGTCTAAGTTATGGTTCAAGTGATGAAACTTAATATTCAAATATGGTGTACACTGATCTCACCCCAACCAATGATCAGTGAAGTACAAAGATTCTCCTTAAACTGAAGCAAATAAGGAAACAGTGAATCGGCTGAGTAAACTGACTTTCGGCTAAGTAACGACGAAACGGTGAAGAAAGATTCAAAACGGCTAAGTCAGAAAGATCACTCGACCGTTCAGAAAACGGCAAAGTAACTCTTACCAGATCAGATTTAATATATGTTGAAAATTCAAAAGATCATGCATTAAATGCACAATCAATAGAGGATCAATCAAGGACAGATTTTCTGCTATACGATTGAAGGAAAAATCCGATCACTGAAATCAAGGAGAATGCAATTAAGGGGGAATCAAGAATAAAATCAAGGATTATTCCCTCATTAATATAGCCAACGGACGGAATTTCAAAATCAAGGTTATTCAAGGCTATAAATAGAAGGCATTGACAGAAAAACAAAACATAAAGATTGGAAAAAGAAAAGTTAAGCGAAACTCACAATTTGAAAAGCCTTCTCTGAACTTACAAGGAATTATCCAGAGATCAACTCAGACATCAGAACTACAACTTTATATCCAGCACTGAGATTGATCAAGCAAGTTTGTGAATCTCATTCACATCAAACTGAAGCAACTGAATCAGAAGCAATCTGAGAATGAGTTGTGTTTGTGATAGCTGCTGAAGGATTTTGATCTCAAGGAGCAGTGAAAGAGGCTAAATCACTGAAGCTGTTGCAGTCAAGGAGTTATAGTCTTGTAGATTGTGAAGCTTGGGAAACCAAGGACAATCATACTATTGTATCTGTGAAAACAATAGTTAATTCCTCCAATCATCACAGGAGAAGAGTGGATTAAGGGATTACACCACCTTGAACCACTATAAGCATTGTGTCAATTTATTTTCTACAATTTACTTTACAGCATTTATTTAAATTGCCTAGATCATAACTTATATCTGTGACTGCCTAAACTGATTTGAAAACAATATAGTAAGAAGGGACTTATCCGCTGCCCAAAAGCTTTTAAACAGAAGAAAAGTTTTTGAAACTCCACTATAGTCATTCACCCCCCCATATGACTATAGTTTCACCCTTCTCTGGGACCAACACTCTTGCTCTATAATTGAGATCCGTTCTGGTGCGAAATGCCGCTTCTTCTGACGAACTGGGAAAAAGCCTGTTCGGATCCACGTTTAAACTATGGACTATAAATTCCGGTGATAACCCTAGCATATCATCTGTCTTCCACGCAAAAACGTCTTTGTACTCCCTAAGCAAATCTGTTAAAGCCTTTTTGTAGGGATCTGGGATCCAAGACCCTATACTGACCATTTAATCTGCTCTTTGTTCGTCAACCTGAACTGCTTCGGTCTGGTCTGCAGATACCCAGGTCTTGTCTTCCTCAGGCAATAATTCCTCCAATGTTACCTGTTGAACAAATTGTTTTTCACCAACTACAGATGTGTAACAGCTCCTGGCTATTTCCACATCTCCCTTAACTTCAACCGATCCAGAATTGACCGGAAACTTCATGTTGTTATGTGCAGGAGAGATAACTGCCCGTAGGTCAATGATTGCTGGTCTTCCCATGATAACATTATAAGCCGACGGTGCCTTAACAACAATGTAGTTCACCATCAGGGTCCTGCCCTTACCCATGGGATGGATAGGTGGGCCTGCAAATCCAAATAGAGGGGTGGATACTGGAGTTAAGCTTGATTCCTTCAACTTCATGGCTTGGAAAGGCCCTGTAGTATAGGATATTGACAGCACTCCCGGTGTCGACACAGATCCTTTTTACCCAGTTCTTGTTAATTACGGCTTCAATAACCAGCCCTTCATTGTTGATGACCAGTGGTAGTGGGTCCTTTGGTCCATACCTTACTTCTCCTGATACCTTCTGTCGCTTATCAGGATTCTGATCCCGATCCACCTGATCTGCCTTTTTTGTTCCCTTTTCCTGTTCTGTCCGCTTGGGACCTACCATAATCGTGATGATAGTATTTACTGTTATCGATCTGACCGTCCAGATCTGGGGATGGATTTCTTGGCCTTCTCTGTTCGTTGTTCCTATTTCTTTCATTTTGATGCGTTCCTCTCCTGAATTCTCTGAGCCCCCTTGGCTCTTCGTTACGAGATCTGTCAACCACCTCGTAAAGTCTTCCTTCCATAACTGCGGCATCGATGTCCCTGATCAATTCCCTGCAAGACTCTGTATCATGACCAACATCCTGATGGAATTTACAGCCATGATAGCCAGAACTTGTTCCCGTGATCTGTTCAACGGTATTAGGTCTCTGTCCTGCAGAGCACCTCTTTTTTCCAATCTGTCGGTTATTGGTGCCTGCACCCTATCCCAAACCGATTTACGCTTCTTGTCAGTTTTCTCTTCTGCCTTGCCTCTTCTGTGATCTCCTTTTTCCAACTCGCGCTTGGCACGATTAGCTTCTTCACACTGACAGTGCTTGTAGGCAATTGCCAAGCACTCTTCCATGGTTCTGGGGTTTTTTCCATTTAATTTGGCATGTAACCTCCCCTCTCGTAGTCCTGCTACGAACGAGGTGACCAAAAATCGATTGTCCACATCAGCCACCTGGGTTGATTCTGCATTAAACCTTTTAATGAATTGTAGAACCGTTTCATCGGACTTTTGCTTAATGGTAAGCAAATGAGTGTTGTTTCTTTGGAACGGTCTTGCAGCAATAAACATGCTCATGAACTTCTTAGTTAAAACTGTAAAACTGGTGATAGATCTGGATGGCAACTTGTTAAACCAGTCTCTAGCCCTCCCAGATAGAAGTGTGGGAAAAGCTTTGCACTTCATTTCGTTTGGAGCATTGTATAACTGCATATGTGCTATATACTGATGCATATGATCATATGGATCCTTTGTTCCATCATACGGACTGATTTTAAGTATCTTGAATCCTCTGGGACATAGGTATGCCTCGATATGCTCTGCAAAAGGTGAAGCCAAATAGAACTCGTCTTCTTCACCTTCTAGCATGGCGTCCAGCTCGGCCCTTGCAGCCTCATCCGCTTGACGAGTTTTGCTCTTAATAACTCGACAACTGGATTCCGCAACCTCCTTGTGACCATCCTTGTTTTCTGATGATGGATGCCTTTCTTCTCCAAGATTTTCTACCTTCTCCTTTCCATTTCTTACACTTTCAAATAGGATTTGGAAATCCTGGTCTCCCATTGTCTTTAAAGCATCTACTAAGAGTTGTTTCGCCAAATCCTTAGGATTTGGCTGATCTTCTGGTTGTTTTTATTCATTTCGTTCTTGGTCTTGATCCAAATTTTCCGGATCGTGTGAGGAACCTGCTAGATCCTTCCCTTGTTGACTCTTTTTAGATTTCATGTTCACTACTCTGTTAATCTACCACTAGAAACAAAAAAGACCTCCTTCTAGCGCCAATGATCGAACTTAGAATGAAAACGGATAAACTGGTTGGTCTTTCTTGCTCTAGGATCAAGCAAAGAGTAGTTGTTGATATGTTTGGACTGAACTTAGAGAAATAAGCTGCCTACGTATCCAAATATATATTTGGAATCAAGTCCAACCGTAGTTCAAGCGGTTATCCGTCATAATGGAGTTGATGGGTGGTTATGTAATCCACCACGTCTCACGTTGCATATAACTGCTTTTTCTTCCGGATGCGCATGTCTCCGATCGCTACTTACAGTCGGGGACACGCTTACGTCTCGATCCATCGCTTCATCCGACCAGGACTCCGCCTGAGTCGATCTTGATCTGGGCGGTGTGCGGTTGAGAGTCTCCTGAGGTTGGCCCCACCCAGACTCGACCCATGATCTTTTCAGGTCGCCTGGTCTATGTGGTCGTGCTGACTTCCAGGTCGGATATACCAACGTCCTGTTCTGCTGGTCCGTCCAATATACACTTGACACGTGGACAGATCCGGATCACCCCCAATCACTCCACTTTTGGATTACATCATTGCTGGGCATGAAGAAAAGGTAATTGAAAACAGAGGCACTATTTGCTAATCCTCTTTTATCTTTATCTATTTTTTAGATGTGGACCAATAAATGGGTGGAAAAAAGGGTTACTATTAGGGCTGTAATATGACAGCAGTTTATTCAGTAATTTCTTTACTACTTTCATGCAGAGAGAGTTCGACTCGATTCGTTGTTTTTCGAGTTCAAGCTCGAGTCGGCAACTCGAATAATTAACTGAGTTGATCTCGACTTTTAAAATTTAGTAATCGAGTAGCTCGCGAGTTTATCGAGCTTGATTAAATAATTATTTAATTAATTAAATTTATTATAAAATATTATTTTTTTATCATGCAAAATATATTACGAGTCGAGTATTAGAGGAGTCAAGCTCGATCATTTCATATTTCATTAAAAATTAAATGAATTACGAAAATAATCGAAACTACAAATGAAATCGAGTTATATCGAATACTTAAATGCAAGTCGAGTTCGATCTTGTTTTTTATATTTCGATCAAACTTGAGTAGAGTTAATTTGAAACTTTTAGTCAAGTCGTCTTTCGAACTCGTAATAAAAGTATCATTTATCATTCATTTCCGATTACGCATCTAAGTCACTACAGCCGCCTTAAGGGTATTTCTTGGCACTTTAAGTGGACGATTCCATGCCACGTGTTGAATATGAAATCAAATACGCGAAACACGAAAGACCATTATGAAAGGATGATTTGTGGTATAAAAATCCACAAGAAATAAAGCAAATTTTCCACACAAAAAATACTAGGCTTGCAAATACTACATCATCAGCAGTGGCGCTGTTCCTCGGTTATTATATCACTTGACAAATAAATTTAAAGGAAAAAAACACGAAAAAAAGAAAAGAATTTGGACTTTGTCAGCAATGACTTCTCATAGCATTATAGGAAGTTTAAGCTCCTTATCTAAATCTCCATCAAAAACCCAGTTCAGCATTTTTAGCAAACCAGAGTCTTTCTCCTCTTTTGAAAGGGCAAAAAAAATCAGGAATTTATCCATCAAAGCCATGGGTTCGTCAGCTTCTTCGCAGAAGCCGGAAAGTTCTCAAGGTCTGTTTCAGTCTCTGGTAAATGTTACAATTGGAGTGTATTCGCTTTAATATCTTCATTTGATTTTTTTTTTTTTTTTTTTTTTTTTTTTTTTTTTTTTTTGGAGAATTCATTGTGTTCTAAAGCTGGTTCTCTCCCGTTCCTTTTTTTTTTCCTTCTTTTTCTTTCGTTTCTATATTTAAAGACTGAATCTTGGGTGTTAATTCAATAAATTTAGTGATAATGGCACAAATTTGTGAGTGCATAAGAGAAATTGGTTTAGTGTACTGTATTGATAAACTACCATCATTTCGACAGTAGAGAATGCCTTATGCAATATCATCCGGAAGTTCTACACTGACAGTAGAGAATGTATAAAGGGAGAAAAGAAAAACAACCCACAAGCACTATTTATTATGAAATCTTTTTCATGTGCTCACCCCTGAAGATATAAAATATCATCATCGTATGAAAATGCTCAAGCAGATTCAGATAAACAGCTTCAAAATCCAGTGGATAGATTGACATGATCAGGCTTTCGCGAATCAGGGTTAAAATTACGACCACCAGGCGGAGAAGATGAAGCCAGGGGATTTTCAGGTCGAGAACGACCATTGTAATCGGATTTTTCTTCTTGAGAAGCTAGATAATCAATGGCAACAACGATATTGTCAGTAATGGGACGGTAAAAAGGCTCATCTTGAACACACATAGCTGCATTTGCTACCGTGTGATTCAAACAATGCAAAGAAAAACGACCCTTCAAAAGAAAGAAAAAGCACCTTTGGTCATTTCAGACACTTTATACCAATCCAACAGAAGCTCTCAAATAGATACTCTCTGTTAATTTTTACCAAGATTGGGTTATGCATGATTAGATTGATATAGCGGTTGTTAGGCTGACAGTATCTTATGTTTGTAAAGGCTATGTAGAATTATCCTCTGTTAGACTTTGTGTAGCCTATAGTCAATTTTATGTGAAATGATGTCGCTCTGACAATAAGCGACATAGTTTATCCTTTCACGCTGAACGTAGTTTTTTATGTCCAATCTTGGTAAGCTAGTAAGCCAGTACTTTTCTTTTGTTGTCACTGTGTTGTGGTGTGTGCACATATGCTGATGCAATCAGAGAATGATGAGTTTGATTAGATGTCGAATCGTATGAAAACCGAGGAATTTGAGTACACTAGGTGCCCTTGCAACTTTATGAATCATTTTCCCAATAGTGAAGTATTCACTGATTTTAGTTTGCTGGACGGATATGTTTGTCCTAGATAATTTACTTTGATTGATCTTTTCTGTGTCCTCTATGTCTTACAGCAGCTGCTGGTGTAGATTACAGTTCGGTGAGCGACGAAGAATGGAAGAAGCGGCTCACACAGGAGCAATTTTATATAACCAGGCAAAGGGTACTGAGAGGGCTTTCACAGGGTATGTGCCATCTCTTTTCGATTTACCTGTGGGCTTTCATGCATCGGCTTTTTCGTAATCTTAAAGATTTTATACTAGAAGAGTAACTTGGTTCTTTCAATTGCATTTCTTGATTTTATTTTTGTTTTTATGTTAGCATGACTTGATTGCATACATTTTTCTAAAGCAGGAAACATGGCATTTTTCCTTTCTTGAAGTAATGTATCACAGACATATTTCTAAAGCCATGATTTCGCTAAAGGATACAATATACAGAAATGCATATGTAGATAGGGTGACGGGGATTGGAGTTGGAGGGAGAAAACGAGAAAAATGGCCATCTTCACTTGTGTTTTTTAGTTTTCAGGCTGAACGAAAATGGTGAATATAATCGTTAACCCATCCAATTCCACTGTTGTCTTTATATCTATAGTAGGATATTTTGCTCAGTGTTCTAAAAATCGCTCTAGGCGGCCTCCGTCCGACTCGATTATGCCCTAGGCAGTCATATCTAGGCGAGTAGATCCTAGGCGGGTTTGTAGGCGATCTTAGGCGGTCCAATTTCCGTCTTAGGCGGCTAGATTTCTTGGACAAGCATTGTATTATTTAAAATATTAAAAAAATTAAAAAAACACCTAGGCGCCCCATGACCGCTCGACTACCGCCTAGCGTTTTTTAGAACACTGATTTTGCTCGGGCAGGCCTATTGCCCACAACACATACATACGACTTTTTTGCTCAAATATTCCAGATACCCATACCATATTGCACCTACATGTGTCTAGACTTCGTAGTCTCGGTTTTGTGTGGTTGCATCTAGACGCTGTGTGTATATGTATGTATATATATGCATTATCCACTATTCTGCTAAATTCATCTAGACACTTATGTAATAAACAGGGAATACTGGAACACAAAAACACCCGGAACTTACCACTGCATTTGCTGCGACACTCCTCTTTTCGAGTAAGTATATGTATATGTCCACCACCGGTCTTTCTTTCCTATCCTTTTTTGTGGTACCACAAAGCGGACCCGCATTTCTTTTGCAGATCATCTACTAAGTTTGACAGCGGAACTGGATGGCCATCTTATTATCAACCAATTGGGAATAACGTGTCCTCCAAGTTAGACCTGTCGATAATTTTCATGCCTCGCCAGGAAGTTTTATGTGCAGCATGTGGTGCTCATCTTGGCCATGTATTTGATGACGGTCCTCCACCCACAGGAAAGCGTTACTGCATTAACAGGTACGCGTTTTTTTTTTTGCACTGTGATTAATTCCTTTTCATTTAAGTAATTTTAACTTCCAATGAATATGGTAAATGATGCATTGAACCCGGGTAATGTACGTGTGTGCTTGCAGTGCGTCTCTTAAACTGAAACCTGTGTAAAGTGTTACGATGAAGAAGAAGTGCTGGAAGAACTCTGTATTATCATGTAACTCCAACAGGAATTGAAGTAAATTTACATCGATATTGTATTATGTGTAAACATAAGAAACAACCAATATTGGTCATTTGGAACTCTGTATGGTCATTTTACACAATTACAATCATTCATTCATCACATGTATGGATAGTTTGTTGCCATCATGACGTGTAATATTATGCTTAAAGCTCTGGGTATTCGGGACCAACTGGCCCGACTAATCCATAGTTCGGTCCGAGTTGTGTCTGCAAGGTCCAACTCTCACTTAGGGGTAAGACATAGCAAATTGCTCTTTTAACATAGCGCATCGGAGGGGAATCTAACCGGTGATATCCCTAGTCATTCTTAAACCAATTACTAATTGAGCGAAACAACTTCGTTCATGACGTGTAATCTTTGCACGTGCGATTCAGACAAATCTACAAAACAATATGGTAATTGGGACGGACACACAGCATGATAGTAGGAGGCCTGATGCCACACAATGGGAAAAAAAAGTATACATAAAAATTATATATATAATATGGTCTTATTTATTATGTCATTCCTATCCATCCCACCCGATTATCTTAATAAAATTCACTAGCCCATTGGACCCCAATCCCCGCCGGTACACATTGCACAGCTCGTCCGGCTGTGCATCAAAACGACGCCGTTTGGTTCTGACATAAAATAAATAAATAAACATAATCAAACGGCGTCATTCAAGTAAAGCGACGCCGTTTTGGGTGTGCATTCGATCGATGACAGGGGTCTGTACCATCGGGATCTTTTCCCTAGCCCATTCGAGTAAAATCCTGGATATTCATACTTATGCCAAAGGATAATAAAGCAAGAAGAGTTGGAATCCAAAGACAGAGAACTTTACAATAAATTATTCTATTATTGTACCGATACAAGGCTTTTAGTTGAGGCGGACCTATCTTTCTACTTAGCCATTCGCGTGTGCAGAGATTCGAGATTTTTTTTAATATTAAATCAATGTAGTTTTATTGTTAAAGGAAGATACAACCATTTCTGCTCCATTCAAGAAGAGATTCTACCAAGCAGACTCCATATCATCTGGACCAATCACAAGATGCCATGTGTCCTTTTTTTTAAACCTTATTATAAACTCACCTTAATTGTAATTTAAAAAACAATGTTTGGTTAATTATAATTTTCCAACGACCATTATTTTTATATAATTTTACTTTCTAATTTTTGTTTTATTCATTTTGCCTGTATTTTTTCCCCAAATCAAACCAAACCCCATCTCCCAATCTCCATTGCCTTTGGTAAAGATGCCGCTCCTTGATGCCTGATAACGCTCAACGCGGGCGATTCACGACTATTGAAGTGAAAATAATGGCATTAGTGCGGGATTGACGACGTATTTACGGATCCCGTCGACAATTGGGCGCTTTTCCGTCTTCTTCTTCGAAATTTCAATTGTATCGCACGGCCCGAAGTTCGAGACGCAACCATGGAGCAACTTGATAACATCTCCTCAAGTGCCTTTCAACCTCCTCCGCTGCGTAAAAAAATGTGACGCTCTTCTCGGATATCAATTTATCCGGAAAACAACGGTCGGCACGCATATATTCTTTTTAATCAAAAGAATATATACATAAAACTTTACGCCAACATAACTAGAGTACAAAGCGAAATAAAAAAAACTGACTCGGGAATGCCAAAAGAGAAAACTATGATCGCAACAATTCCAAAAAGGAAACAAAATGACAAACCAAAAAAAAAAGAAAAAAAAAAGAGTATTGTTTACAACTATACATATCCCAAATTAAAATAATTCAAATGTACTTAAAGGAATAGGTTCCAAAGTCTATGAATCTCTCAGCTTCACAATGTTTACAAGTTCCAACATAATATTAAATAACACAATAAGGAAAACATCATCTAGCTTTTTCCAATTCTCATGCCGCCCCGCATCATCATAGCTATCATCTTCTACCGCCAATCTTCTTGGGAGGGTAAACATAATAATAAAGGGGTAAATACTTACCGTGACTTAGTAAGGCGTACACGACGCTTGTATCACATTGAAAAAAATTAAATTCGCTACCACATAAGTTATAATAAGAGCTCACTCACCCTCTAATAGCTGTTAATAAAACCTCGACCAGCCAAGGGTTTGTTACGTTATAGTCTATGGACACATTCGCCCGAATAACGGGTATGCATCGGGACATGTTCGGTAACTCATATGCCACGCGATTGTTCCGTGTGGAGTGTTAATCTTGCGAGGAAAAAAAAGCGTGCCTTACCATGAACTATAACGTTTTAGTTTTTAGACACAACACATATTTTTATTACAAGGTTAATCTACATGATATGCCGAACCCGTAAACAAGGTCACGGATCCACTTTGGCCTTACTAAATGTAGGCCCAATACCGGATAAGGTCCTTGGCCCAATGAGCCCGTATAACCATTAGCTGGATCGGGCCGGGTATGATCAAGCCCGCGTAAGATCCTTGTGACCTACGTCATTGGGTAGGCGACAAGTAGCGATCACCAAGCCTTCAACCAGCCATACACTACGCGATCTGAAGCACTAGGGGACAGCTAATCCACCCATCAGCACATAAGTCCGCTAGCTCGGACTGCACGCTTCTCTAGCGAAACATGATTTCTACTTGACTAAGACACAAGGCGAGATCCAACCAAGTGGTCGAGTATCGGGTCCGCCCATCACGAAGCCGCCATGACTGTTGTCAAGACTAATTATCTAAAATCATATTTAATTATATCTTGTCATACTCAGCATAATTGTCATTAGCAATCCGCCTATATATAGCAACTCATTGTAACACATAAAAGGGATCTGAAATATACACAAAGCAGAGCTACTCTGTCAATTCGTCGAACATTGAGTCTGTTGTCTTGTTCTTCATATCTTCTTCATATATTTCTTCATCACTGCCATGCACCACCGGCGAATTCACACTTAAATAACCAGATATCTGCCATCAAACACCGTTATAACCACCGTGATAAATCCGACATTATCACTAACCACCTAAGTTCATTAATTAGTCCAAGACGATTCTAAACTAATTACCTAGCACTTTGTCAAATGTAATGTTAATGTCTAAATCAACATCCCGTAAGGCCTAGACAACCGTCTTTCGGTGCTCCCACATTCTTCCTGAGAGCATTTCTCGCCTAATCTCTAGCCTCCCGATATTCGACACGATAATCTGATCGATCTGATGTGTCTTGTAGACCTCAATTCCAAGTTTGAATCTAATCAAGTTGTTGTTTAGAATCCAGATTCGTCTTTAATGGGTAATAAGGCTTACCTTTTTTTAAGATATGGGCTCGGTTCTGATTAAGGCTTGTTTAAGACATAAAAATATGTTTTTCGTAGGAATTCAACTTAGTTTTAATTCATTATTCATAGATATGCGTAAAAATATATTTGGTCATAGTGATCATAGATATTGTTCATCTTCGAGGTAAGAATGTCTTCTTATAAAATAGACTTGGTTTTTAATGGTTTAATTCTAACGTTTTTCTAAGTTTGTCACGTAACTTGTTAATACAGGACTATGTGCATGCATTTTACTGGTACCTATAAAAGCGTAACTGAATCTGAAGATTGTTCAAGCTCGCCCGGCCACGCCAAAGTGAGCCAGGTTGAGTCCAAGAACAACCCTGGTTCTGTTTTACGTGATTTTTCTATGATACGAACTATTTTCAAGTATCTTGTATTTTTGGATTTTTCCGCAAAACGTTCTTATACTTTTGTTATGCTTAGTAAATGGAGACTAAGTTCTAGAAGTTGGGAGTTAGTTTTGGTATTGACCATTTATGTGCTACGTACCATCGGTGGGTAGAAAGATGTAAATAATGAATGTGATTTATGTGCTATTATGTATTGCACTATATCCTCATGGTGGGGTTTCACCACAGAATTATAACCTTGAATACTTGGTTAAAACCTTTTCCTACATATAATTATGTAGGATACACAAGACTACATACACGTACGTAGGATATGCAAGCTACGTATGTAAGCTCTGTTTTAGTATTGTAACAACGTATACAAGTAACATGAACATGTACGCAGAAGCACATGTGATACGTATGATCATATTTTGTTATGCATCACCTGTGGGCTTTTAAAAGTACTCTAATATATTGTGATATGTCTTTTTAAACTTTTTTTTCTATAAAATTTACTAAGAAGATTCATGTAATGTCTCCTGGCTTGAGAAACATACATATCTCTTTTTGATCTTCTACACCTTTCTGGGCAGTCCAGAATGGCCACTCGTTTCTTTTGGAATAAGAAGATATGTATGTACCTAAAAATATGCTGGAGAGCTTGAGTAGCAAGTTTAGGATGGAGTTCAAGAAGTTTAGTTATGGTTAACTGGTAGTTTTTATTTTGTTTCCTTTGAATAAAACATGCATGCCAATATATCAGTTTCATTTTCATTTTTGTTGAGATGTATCGGATTTAATTATGGTCTCAGATATTTATGAATCTAGTTATGGCACTAGTAATATTTTGCTATGTTGTATTCGTGGACTACCATAAGGGTCTGTCCTCCGCGCTTTTCTCTATTACTTTGATAACTATGTCAGGCTTACGTGAGTTTTAGGTTTTTCTCTATTAGTCACATGTCGAACGTTCTATTTTCATATAATGACTCGGTATTCGTGAACGGAACGTTACATGTGTAGTGGTATTTGGTCAGCTATTGATACGTAATGGTAGTGAGTAGTGGTGTTTAGCTGGTTGTTGGTGGGTACGAGGTAGTTGTTACAATAAAAAAAAAAAAAGTAGGTGCAACAATAAGGGTGTAAAAGTTGAATTAACTTTGTATCAAAAAAATGCAAAAAAAAATTTGTATAAGAATATCAAAGCTCTTTGTATATCAGGAATAGCTATACAATTAAATGTTAATGAAAAATTTTAAAAGTTTCATATAATTATATTTTGATTAAATATATAGCAAGATACGTGGATATTCTTTGTAGAATTTTTTTCCTTTATACGTTCATGAATCACTCATATATCCAACACCAATAAAATTAGTTTCGTTATTTAATACAATACCAAATATTTTAAATAAAAGATTTGTTGTATTTTTTTTAAAAAATGGATACAACTAGGTCTGGCAAAATTACTGAAATCCTGACCCAACCCGACTCCCATCTCGCTCCATCCTAAATTTTCACATCCCGAATTTTTCCCAACCCAAACTTTTCAGGAATTGTGCGCATCCCGACTATAATTAATCAGGAAATATTCGGGCACATAACCCGACAAGCAACCTGACCCGTCCCAAATAAAATAATAGTAAATTTCATAACTTTTAATTTAATGAATAATGTATCATTATCTTTAAAATTACCCGGTTATTGTTTTATTATTCCAATTTTGCAACTATATTTTCCATACCACGTATATATTTCTCAACTTTCGATTAATTAATGTATTTTTGCGTTCAAGATTTTTCAACTTTGTGTCAATTTCAATCGTGACGAGCTTATATTTTGTCACGTTGCAAATAAAATGTGTATCTACTCATTTTTAACATAATATGGTAGCCTTGATCATTATTTTTTTTATACCGGCTAGGTTGTGTTTATTGTTGTTATATATTTCACAACTAACCTTTTGTTTTAGTTAATAAAAAAGTCAAATAAGTTGTCATACTCTATGTATTTTTATAAGTTGAGTTTGATTTCAAGAAAATCATAAATCGGTAAAATCCAATTGATTTTTCACCTTCAAAACGTGTCCCAAAAGTTGATGAAAAAAATTAAGTTTATTGTTTAATAAATTTGATGGAAGAAGTAAAGTAGTAATATTTTTCGGGATATCTTCTCCCGACCTGATACGATCCCCAACATTTGGGTCCGACACTTTTCAAATAGGTGACTGAGTAAAAAATAGATTCCCAAATTCTGTCAGGGTGGTTACGTAATGATAATGTCGAAATTATCTCAGGTGTTTAGCGGTGGTGTACATGATGGATATCAAGCTATGAAAAGTGTATGAAGGTTGTGCTTTCCGGCGGTGCATGGCGGTGCTATCGAATTTGTGGTGGTGAAAGTGGTGGTGCAAGTATAATTTAAGATAAACAGTGAATTGGGCAGAGTAAGCCTTAGTTTTTCATTAATTCACTGTTTTTCGAGGTTACTAGAGGCCATACTTATAGAGAAAGAACCGACTTGAGTTTCATATATTTACAATAAGGGACAAAAAGTACAAGTTGATATCTATCCATAGTTGCGAGCTCGCGACCGGGTGGGCGGATTGCATCCTTGACGACCTCGCTGGCCTTCACGTCCTTGTCCTTCGTTAGTCGAATTTGTGGTAGTCTCTAGCTTCGGCAGGACTTACACGGCCTCGCATGGCTGTTGGTGGGCTTATCCGTGGATCGGTTGTCCGACAGACTTGTCCTGATCGACCGCCGACCACCTCGGATAGGGATCCGCACGCTGGCTAAAATACGGATCAGGCATATCAATGCCCTCTTACTCCGTGCCTTAATAAATTTCCTCGAAGTGCAAGGCATGGAGTAAATTGGCTCTGGGATATGACATATCAACTTGCCCCATGTGGGCACGAAGGCCGTTGATCGACTTCGCTTGTAGGTGGGCTATGTGGTCATGGAATGACTTAGCCTTATGTGGGCATTAGGGTCGTTGATCATCCTTGCCAATCTATGGGCTATATGGTCATGAGGTGACTTAGCCTTATGCGGGCGTTAGGGTTGTTGATCGACCTCGCCTATCTATGGGCTATATGGTCATGAAGTGACTTAGCCTTTTGTGGGCGTTAGGGTCGTTGATCGACCTCGCCTATCTATGGGCTATATGGTCATGAAGTGACTTAGCCTTTTGTGGGCGTTATGCCTTTTCGTTCCGTCTTTGTTAAGCGGGCTGATTTATCGTGGGCATAAGCGTCGCGATGCGACTTGCCTTATATGTGGTTGCCGGACCGTAGCTGATGGTAGCGGGTGGGCGTGTCTTGAGAGGAGTGTTTTCGATTTTGTTGGAGACGGGGCGGTCGACATGACGGTCGCGAGCTTTGATTGGTTGCGAGGCGTTTTGTTATCGTCCCATAATGATGATTGTTTCGATTCTCATGGGATAATGATGATGGCGGTTTATGAATTTGAATTTTGAAAAGACCACGCGAACCTATCCGTGCGATTTATCCATCTCGGACCGTTAGATCGAGACTTCGTCCGCCTATATAATGGTGTAAATCCCTCCAACCCAACACTTTATGCAATTCTCATTTCACTATTGCTTGGTTCCTCGCAAAGATTTGGAGTTTCTCGTCAAAGGTTCAAGGTTTCGGCGGTTATTTGAAGATTCCGCCATCTTGTCTCGAGATCCCCTTAAACTTTGAGCTATCATCCGGTATTTCCCTTGATCCACTTCATGTTTCGTTTTCTGTGTTTGATCCTCTCTCATTTGCATTTGTATGAGTCATTCAAGCCTTCGGAGTAGTTTTAGGTGTTGAATCTTCGAACTATTTCTTGAATGTATTGATACATGCTCTTCGTATTTCACTGTGCATCCCTCTTTTCCCGGAGTCTTTGAGTAGGGGTATTATTTCGTGTTTGCTTTTTTTTATATTATATTTTTGGGGCTTTTGTTAGCAGCTTGATCCTTAAAAAGAAAAACCGGGGGGAAAGGCATCGAGGCAGATGGGTTCATCCGTTTCGGGCTGACTTTCATATGTCGTGGGTGATTGATGTTCTGCCTTTCCCTCTGAGTTTTGCAAGATGTCAGGAAGTGAGAAGACTGTTAGCGATAGCTTTGACAACAATCAATGGGTGTATGAGTATGCTGTGGAAGAAGAAATCGATGATTCTAATGTTGGTGAGTCCGTCGGAGTAGATTTTAGGGATGTACTTGGGGGTGGACTGGAGAAGGCAGGTCAACTTGTCGATGAGGACGACCCTTTCGGTATCGCTGAAGTGGTTGCTTAGCATGGCGTGACCACCCATCTGAGGAAAAAGAAAAACAGGCTCGGACTGTTCGTATCGACGCCGATTTAATGGGTCGACATGAGCGCTCTCTGATAGTGTGCATTCTGGTGTTGAAGCCGATGTCCCTGGGTGGATGATTTTGTAAATTTTGATGATATTGAGTTACCCAGGTGCATAACGACGCCTCCTCGTCCCAAGAAGAGGAAAAGGGCAGCGCCATTGCTAGGCGCAATCGAGGTAGGGGTGATCTTCTTTGGCAAAAGCCAGAAGAAGAGATCTCGACTCCCAACAATCCACGAGGCCAAAGCTGAGTTTGACAGGATGGACAAGCTCGAAAGATGGATAAAAAAAGAATGGTTGCGGGTCCGTGATAGCGAGGACCTTACCGCCGCCATCGCAGATTACAACATTCCCGAGCCTACAATTTTACTCGCGTCGGGCTGCTCGAGTCATCGACCTAACGGCGGCCCCGACAAGTTCAAAGATTTATCCTGTTTGCGGTGGCCCGATGACTTGATAATTTTTATGCGGGTTTACGGCCTCCTTTCGACCCTTTTTTTGTTCACATAATGAATCATCTAGAAGCTTTGTCCCGAACACAGTGCGGGTCATCGTGGCTTTCATTATCCTATGCAAGATAAACATACAGGAGTCGTCCCTGGGGCTTTTCAACAGATTCTATAGATTTAGCAGCATGGGGGTTCCCAGACAGGTTTCCACGAGGACACAAGCCCCACGTTTATTCTTTAATCCCCCAAACAAGGTGCACAACTGGGATGAGCGAGTCATGAGGGTTGAGTCTAGTATGGGTTGGCCTTTCTCTTATTTTAAATCGAGAGCAGGAATGTGGTTGTCCTGGCCATTCTTCGGGGTCCAACATTAGGAACAAGATTTCGTCAAATTTCTCCTGGACCTTGTTGTTTCTGACGGGGAGTTCCAACCGAAGAGGAACGTCAGCTGGGCGGCTCTCTGTGATCCGTGGGGACGTTTTGCCAGCTTGGCGGGGATATCTAGCCCCATGATTTCACATCCTTTGGTCATGATGGGATTTTCAGCCAACTGACCCAGAGTGGTGCACCGAGTGTCATTTTGACAGATGTTTTCCTTCAGAGTATGCTGTCTGTGAGGGCGATCCTAAGAAACGGCGTCGCCGTAATTTTCCTTGCCACTTTAATTTTGATTTTAATTTCCGCATTATCTCTGAATATCTGTCCTCTCGTACTGATTGATTTTCTTTGGCAGTCGATATGGTGAGTGCCAACAAAAGGCGGGCTGACCAACTCAAATTGGATGAGGACCAGGACAAGGCCCGGAAAAAGGCATTAAAGAAAGTCCCAACTACGACACCGCCTCTGGTCGATGCCACTGTCGTTCATGCCGCTGCGAACTCAGAGCAAGGTCGAAAGGAGAATAGTGTGGTTCTAGGGTCTAAGGCCGCAGAAGAGTCTCGCAAGCGTAGGCAGCTCGAGGATACTACCAAGACACAAGAGGCTCAGGCTTCCAAAAAATCTAAAACTCCCGCATCTAATGCCGAGACTACTGAGGCGGCTGAGGTCACAATTTCTGAGGAGCCTGCTCATTCTGCGGAGTTCGAGGCTGAGGTTTCTAGGGATGCCGTTGACAAGGGCAAGAGGAAAGCTATGGAGCCAGAATCTGAGGCTATCCTAGGTCAGAAAAATCTTTGCCCGTTGGGTTTCTTTGGAAAGCCAGTATTTGGGTATGATCGTGATTTTATCAAACCGCCCATTACCACGAGAGAAGGGAGACACCGGCGAGTCAATTTCAGACGTGGTTCCACTGTGTAACATTGGCGAGAATTACCCCGAGGCCCATTCAAATGATCGGAGAGGGGATCGTCACTCGAGTTGCTGTGGCTGATGAGTTTGAGCCCGAGCTTGATGCTGCCGGCGAGCTTCACGAGCTTGTTGGGGAATATGGCTTGGCTATGAGCATGGTAAGTTTTAGACCGTGATCATGTGTAAGTCACTAACGTCGATATTACTAGCAAGAATACTAGGTACATCGTAGTATAGTAAATACGTATCAAGGTCGATCCCACAGAGACGATGCAACTTTAACTATAAACGATTCTAACCTAATTAAGAAGCAACATATAGGCGGCCATGGACCAACAATGAACATAAAGAAAACTTGGTATTCGTCCCCCTCTTCCCACCGATCTACTAACTTGGATTAGTTAATCGTTACGTTTACTTCCTCACATAATTTCCTTAAATTAATCGAGCGAGCGTTTGATTTAATTCTTATCATCTACAGGTGCAACTCCTACTATCTACTCCGACAATGGTAGTAGAAAATCTATACGCAAGCTACCCTCCTTAATTGGTCCGTAATAGCCATACGCATAAAGAACTAGAACTACCGATATCAAGCGCTAACTCATACTGCTAACCCGCCTAGACAGCTGCCGACATTGATAATCACATTCCTAGGGTCCATCCAAGACTATGTCCAAACTTAGCACTTCACTATTCGTATTTCATGCTAGTTTACGATTACAATAAACAGATTGGTCAGATCTAACCTACTATTAATTAAACCTGTCGATCAACGTAGCTGTAGTGAATCCCAATTTTAGGTTTTCTAATTAATGCCTCGGTAAACCGGTATAGACCGCCGGGTTACCGGGGTCAGCTTTTCCTATTCCTGGATATATATTTCTCAATACAATGTAAATCATGGGGTCTTTAAACATGAAGATTAACTAAAACACATAAATACGAATAGATCTACCATATTGAAGACAAAAAGGAACGTTCAAAGCTTCATACCTTCAACAATGGAGATCTAGCTCGATCTACTCAAGCTAGAGATGATGGAGAAAGGGAGAAAACCAGAAATAACCCCTCAAAAGCTTGGAATAACTTTATTTCATCAAATTATAATGTATTGAAGAGTTTTGATAATAATCATATGAAAGCTTATACAATAATCTGTAATTGCGGCCTTATATAGATACAATGACCGACTTAAGACTCTCTAAAACCCTAACCAACCTAGAAGAGGCGGCAGAATCAATTTCGTGTCCAACAAGTCCTCGGTTTACCGGCCCTGCACCACGGTAAACCGGACCGACTTTTCTTCTTTTTCTTCAGCAAACTTCTTCTTGGACTTTAATTACTTAGCCCAATATACTCCTTTTGATCCAAATCCATTCTCCAATGCTCCAGATTCGATACATCTTATAAAACATGCAAAACGTGACAAAACAGTACCAAATCTTCAGGAAAATAACATAGATGCAGAATTACGATCCTAAAAACAGACACATAGCATTTAACACATATTCCACACAATAACGAGCCTATCTATCCTCTCTTGAGCAGAATTCGGGGTGAATAAGGGTATAATTTTTGGTACCAATTAGGGCGTTATCAGACCGCCTCTCTACTTGTATTATTTTCCCATTTATTTTTCAATGGTTTGTTGATTTATCCTCTTCCTTCCTTTTTTCATATCAGTAACCCGCCTATTTAGGACTGGGAATGCCATGAACGCACTCGCTTCTCGGGATGCAAAACATCAGAGTGCGCAGGCTAAAGCTCATTCAGCAGTCAGCTCTGCCCAGTTAGCTAAGGCTAAAGTTGAAGGTAAATTGGCAGACGCGAAGCAAGAGACCATCCGTTTGTGGGGTTAGAGTGCCGGACACAAAGAGCGTCTAGATGTCATCGAGAAGATCTTTGGCAAGGCGGGATGAGCGAACAAAGGCTGCTAGAGAGTAGAATGGCGATCTCAAGAAAGAGCTCGCTGAGTTTAAGATGCACGACTTCTTGAAGCCTGAATCTGGTGAGGAGGCCGGGCCTACACATTTGCACTTGCCTATAAAGATAGAGATGAGTTCTTAGATATCCAAGAAGCGAGCTTTGATCAAGGTTTCTATCGCTTGGTTCGTTGTTAAAGGCCACTTATGGCGATGCTGGCCTTTCCATTGAAATGATGGCTCAGTGGGCTTCTTTGGTTCAAATGGACCCTACTTTGCGGGTCTTCCATCCAAAATACCTTATGCTGATGAAGACGTCGCCGAATACAATGAGGATCAGCTGAAAGACGGTCTTGAGACTTGGGTTCCTCCACCCCGCAACGAAATTAACTTGACCACTTTAATCAAAGGTGCATCTAAGAAAACTATTGGAGATGGTGAGGCTGCAACTGAAGGTGATGGAGCCCTAACTGAAGGCGGCAAGGTTGACCCCGGGGATGGCAAGAAAAGCACAGAACAAGAAGAGGACCAGTACCTGGACTTTTCTGACCCTCATGCTCAGACTCCTCCTTATGACGGATAGATTTGTTCTTTACTTCTTCAAGCTTGTAATTCCTTAACGTTTGGCTTCGGCTTTGACATGTAATAACTTCTCTTTGTCACACTTGAATTTATTTTAATTTATGGTCGCTTTTGGCTTTTGAATGCATGCTTATTTCCTTTTAATTGGCTTTTCCGAGTGTTTGAATCTACCTACCTTTTAAGTAGGACAAACTCACCAATTGCAATGAAATGGTTGTATCATGATGCCTCTTCACGGCTTGCTTGTAGTTGACCATAGGATTTTAGCCGTTTTTTCTCTACGAGGTCGAGCTCGACCTGCCGATTCACAGTGTTTTCGGCATCATCGAAGTGTGAGACCCTTACTTGGTAAGGCCATCTCGATCGGGGCCATGGCCTCCGAACCATAAGTTAAGGTGAATGTGGTCTCGCCCATTGTTGTTTTGCAGGAGGTTCGGAGCAATCACAGGGCTGCAGGTAAGTGGTCTACCCATTTCCCTGCCTTGTCGTCTAGACTTTTCTTTAATACCTTCAAAACATGCTTGTTGGAATTTTCCGCCTGTCCGTTCCCTTACAGGTAGCATATCGAAGATTGCCAATGCTTGACATTATGCTCCTTCCAGAACTGTGGCCCATGGTCAGATATTATCGCTCACGGTAGCCCAAATCCGGTGCAAACTTGATCTAGTAGAAAATAGATTAAGTCCTTTGAGTTAATTTTTCCTAACGCCTCGATCCATTTTGTGAAGTAATCCACTGTAACTACGACGTATTCACACCTGGACCGCCCCTTTTTAAGAGTACCGATGAGATCAATCGCCCACATATCAAAAGGCCATACGGCGAGGACAATACTTTGCTCAATTGAAGGGAGCCGCGGTATGTCGGCGAAGCGTTGACACTTATCACAGCTCTTTGCATATCTTTGAGATTCTTCCGCGAGCTTCAGCCAATAATATCCTGCTAATAAAACTTTATGAGCCAGTGTACGACTTGAGGGATGGCCCCCACACACTCCTTCGTGAAGTTCTCTCAATATTCCTTAAACCTCTGCGGGTCGAACGCATCACTGCAGTGGCCTCGAAAAAGATTTTCTATATAGGATCCCATTTACGACTGTATAGTGCGCCGACCTCTTCCTTAGAGCTTGAGCCTCCCTTGTGTCCAAAGGAAATGTTCCCGATTTGATGCATGCCTTGATTTCATTTACCCAACAGGGCTCTGACGATTGAAAGTCCATGATTTCTGCTCGATTGATAGCCCGTTCGTTGAGATATTCAACCGTAACAGATGGATTATCGAACTCTTCCTTCGTTGTCAACTTTGATAGGTAATCTGCCCGCGCATTCTTCTGGCATGGTATTATGATAAATTCACAATAATTGAAGCCTTTTCTCAACCTCTCGATGAGATCAAGGTACTTTTGTAGGATCTCATTGTTTGTTCCATATGATCCCATTACTTGATGAACCACGAGCTGCGAATCACAAAATACCTCAACATTGTTAACGTTCATAGCTGTGGCGAGCTTAAGGACTGCGATTACGGCCACATATTCTGCCTGGTTGTTGGATGCGGTGAAGTCGAACCTTAGTGCTTTTTCTATCTCTTTTGAAGATCCTGGTTCGAGCAAGACGATCCTAGCCCCACAGCCAATTTGGCTTGTGGCCCCATCGACGTACAATTCCCAACAGTGGCTCAGCCGTATTGGCAGGGGTGCGGCCAAAGTGGTGGGCTCGCTAGCGGGGCGTGAACTATGCAACTCTAGGGGTTGCTGCTCACTGAAGCTCGTTTCCACGATAAAATCTGCTAAAGCTTGAGACTTGATAGCCTTCCTGGGTTGGTAGTGTATGTCAAACTCTAATAACTCAATTGCTTAACTAAGCAAATGACGTGAGAGGTCTGGTTTATGCAAACTTGGCAGAGAGGGCTATTTCTTCGAACTATTATAGTATGTGAGGATAAGTAAGTGTTGGGAATAAAATTTAGTTTTGATGATGATTCATGTTATTCAAGAACATGTTTGTTTACACCCCATTGATGAAGTGCTGAAACTAGCTGTTATAGTGAAAGGCTAAAAGATGTCTAGAACTGAATGTATAGGTTTTACTAGAGTCTGATAATTGTATAGGTTATATCAGAAAAGCACTGTATTAGATAGAAGTGTCGTAAAACTGAAAACTGGAAATCATCTAAGAAACTGGAAAGACAGTTTTTTGAAACTGACTCAGACTACACCAACAACAGAAGCTCACTCAGAACTGAAGAAGGTAAGTTCGCTGAGGGACACAAACTCAGTTGGCTTATCTAAAAGCGAAGGTGAGGTTTCAAACTCGATTATTGAAGATTGAAGAAGCGAGGGTTCAAACTCGATTTATAAAGACTAAGTTGAGACTATAAAGTTAGACTTCAGGCAAGTTTGTGGTGACCTGAACTGACTTTATGGATCTTGTATGAAGACCTAAGAATCATAAAGACAATGAATTCTTAGACAATATATGCTTATGGTGTACTCTATTAAGTCAATAATAATCAGATTAAAACTGGAGTACTGACATTTGAAGAAGAATAAAATCTCAGTTAATGCTCCAAGTCATTCAAGAAACTGACAACTGACAAACTCAGTTTAAAACTGATCAGGAAACTCAGTTTTATAAGTCAGTCATCCAATGAACTGATAGTACAGTCGAACGTTGTGAATGAAGCAATTCTATTGGATGAAATAATGACAAGTCGGTAACAAAATATAGCCGTTACATGATAGACATTGATACAATTCTAATTCAAGTGAAATGAACGTTGGATCTCACACTATAAATAGAGGAATTTGCACCAAGGATCAACACCAAGAATTAACAAGATTACAAGCATTTTTGTGCAAGAGTCTAGTTCATTCGATTTATCGTCTATATCCGCACTAACAAGATCAATCAAGAATTTCTTCAAGTGTTCAAGCTACACAGAATTTATTCAGAATCTGACACTTTGAAGAACCACAAACAATAATCAATTTATTGATTCTCAGTCCAACTTTGATTCTTAATCAAATGTTCAGACTGTGAAGCAATCCGGTGAAGGATTTGCCAATGACAGTTGTATCAGCAGTCGGGTAGACTGTGTTTGTGGTGGTAGCTGGTGAAGAGGCATACGTAACCCTTCAAGGACCAGTGACTCAAGCATTTGAAGAGTAGCAATCCAACCTGTTCTTTGACTGTTTAGATAGTGAAGCTAGGATTATCCAAGGACTATTGTTTAGGACCTTTTGTAACAGCACACCTCAAGAAGTTCTAGTGAAATTTTCCTCATACACCACAGGGGATGAGAGGAGTGACAGGATTACACCATCTGGAACCTCTATAACTCTTGTTTCCCTTACTTTACGCATTTACATTCTGTTATTTATTATTACAGCATTCAAATCTATCAAGAACCGATTGTTATACAACTCATGACTCACAAACCGACATTCACGAGGTCGATTTATCACACTCGACCCCACACAGAGAATAACAAGATCAAGAAAAAGGCTAAAATTTTATCCGCTGCCGGTTGACTCAGTTTTTTATAAGTCAGTTTGACTTATACTCAGCTTAGTCAGCTTAACTCCGCACAAGTTTTTAACTGAACCTAATTCGCCTAAAATCTTGTTTTTAGTGACAAGTTTATTCACCACCCTCTAAACTTGTGTTAGCATTTCCAAGGGACCAACAATTGGTATCGGAGCAGAGTTTTCTGTACCGACTTAGAGCAAGTAACTGGTAATCAGTTGGTAATTAGTTATCCCGATACCAACAGCTGGTATCGAGCAGTTAAAAACTCAGTTCCTCTATATCTCCTCTAGTTGTTCTTATTAGAAAGCTCAGTTTTAAGTTTTTATATAATCAGTTTTCACTCACTCACAATGGATAACAATCAGTATGCCAGACAAATGCTTATGTGCAACATGGATGGATTTGACGAATACAAACGTCACATGTAGGCTTTTCTGACAGCTACTCATGACGAGATGATGGACATGCTCACTGATGGACCAATCCAGATCACTCACATGCAGACTATTAATGGAAATCAAGTTCGAGTTCCAAAGCCCAAGGCTGAATAGACCAGTGATGATCGCAAGCAAAACAATCTCAACAACGTTGCTATGGACTATATCCTCGGAACTCTTGAGAGCAACATGTACTTGAAGGTGAAAGATTGCACTACTGCTAAGGAAATATGGGACAAACTTCAGTTAGTTTACGAAGGTACTGACTCCATCAAGGAGAATAAGATCTTAGTTGCAAAGCAGAAGTTTGAGAATTTCAAGATAAAATCCGGAGAGACCATTGACCAAATGGAGACATGATTCAGCGCAATCATGGATGAACTGGACCTACTCATGATTGAATATACAAAGAAAGTAATCAATACAAGAATCTTGAAGGTCTTGCCCATGTGTTGGAAGATGAATGTCACTGCTATGGAAGAATCCAGAAGACTTGACATAGAGGATTCCTTTAAAATCTTCTCAGATCTGAAAGCTTATGAATTCAGTGAAGATTTTACAAGCACAGCTGCAATAATCAAAGCTCTGGAAGAACCTAAAACCACAAAGACTTGCAAAGAACATCAAATGATACTCAAGAAACATCCATAAATAATCTTCAACAGTTGGATGAAATGGAAGAACAAATGGCCCTTATGATAAGTCGAATCAGAAGGATGAAGAATGGTCATCCAGTAACTCAAAAATACATCAAGAAGACTCCTGAGAAAAGAAAAGATGATGAATATCTTTGCTTCAACTGTAAGAAGCCTGGTCACTACAAAGCTGAATGTCCACAACTGACCAAGAAAACTCAGCAATGAAGAACTGGAAGAAGAGCATTGTTAGCTGGAGATGAGTCTGACTACGAAGCTGGTATAGAAAGATTATCTGATGACACAGCTTTGATGGCACACATGGAAGATTCCAATGAGGTATGTGAATCAAATTCTAAATATAGCTCAGCCTAGATTTCCATGCAAAATGCATGTTCTTCAACAGCCGATTCCAATCCAAAGAACTTAGAATTAGAAGAAACTCTTGACGAATTGATGAGTCCGCTTGTAACCATACAAGCTGGTTATGAATCAATCAAAGCTAAGAAAGAAGTTCTAATTCTAGGAGTCAAAAGATTGAAAGATGAGTTGAACACGTTAAAAGTAAGCAGAACTGATAAGGGAATGAATCAGTATCAGCCTACTGCATCAGCAGCAGCAACTGAATCTTTTGCTCAATCTAGTTCATCCACTGGATTCAAATCAGGCAAGCCATACGGAGATAGAACTGGCTTAGGATTTGATACTCAGCAAACTTCAAAGGCAGGAACGAGTAAGGCAACTGAACCTAATGCCAAAACTGGTGTTAAGTTCGTAGCTGAACAAAGTCCACAAACTAAGAAGCATGCTGAACCAGTAAAACAAGTTCAATGTGAATCAAATCAGCTAGAGTGTCAGTTTTCAAAAAATTCAGCTGTAAACAACAACAGGGTCAACCAAAAAGGTAAATCAGCTGTACATCATGAAAATCGGAAAGGTAGATCAACTGCTGAATCTATTAAAGCTATTTAGGCAAAGAACCAGAAAAAACTTCAGTCAAAGTAAATCCAAGAATATTAATTATTCAAAGATTCACAAGGTCAGGGGGAAAGGTAGATTATTTCCAACTGATGATGACTGGAATTTCTCTGAATCTACTATTAAAATCGATAGAAGCAATCATTTCAGACAGAAAACTTATCACAAGTTTCGAGTCTAAAGGTCGTGCAGAGGAATCACTTGAGTCCTCGTGAAACCTCGATTACAAGGTCAACACAGGACCTCGACAAAAGAAATGATGGTTATTACTCAAGTTTCAATAATAGAAAGCATCATGGAAATCAATTTCAGCCAAAGGATCTGAGAGATCATATAAATAAGACACAGTCCAAGCATAGATACTTTGGGAGTGTGGCTTACATATATGAAAACAAGTGCAACAATATCCGAAGAATACCTAAAGGATATATTCCCAAGGTTGTCTTGGCAATCGACCCCCATGGACCCAACCAGAGTTGGGTACCTAAAAATGTTTAATTTATTTTGCAGGATATATGGTACTTTGACAGTGGATGCTCAAGACACATGACAAAGAGCAAGGGCTGTCTAAGTAATTTTATTGCAAAATATGGACCAAAAGTCAATTTTGGAAGTAAAGACAAACCTGGATATAGCAAAGGTTATGGCACTTTGAACAGAAATGGACTCACAATCAAGAACATGTCTTATGTAGAAGGATTGCATTACAATCTACTCAGCACCAGTCAATTCTGTGATATGGGATACAAAGTCACATTTGAAAAATATTACTGCATTGTCATCAGCGAAATAGCATTTCAAGTTGTTCTAGCTGGAAGAATAAAAGAAAATATGTATGTTTTAGATTGGACTACATCAGTCGCAGAAACTTGTTTACTTGTGCATACCAAATCAGAAGTCAGCTGGTTATGGCACAAGAAACTGAGTCATCTTAACTTTGATGACATCAACACACTTGTCAAGAAACAGTTGGTAATTGGACTACCTGAGATTACCTACAAGAAGGATAGCTTGTGTGACGCATGTCAAAAAGGAAAACAAGTAAAAGCTAGTTTCAAGACAAAATCTCAGCATTCAACAACAAGAGTCCTGGAGCTACTACATAGGGACTTATTTGGACCTATCACACCAATCAATATCAGTGGAAAGAAGTATACATTGGTGGTGGTAGATGATTATTCAAGATACACTTGGGTTATCTTCTTAACCAAGAAAAGTGAAACCAAGCAAAGGCTTACAAAACTCCTTAAGAGACTTCAAAATCAGAAGAGTGTATCAGTTGTGAAGATAAGATCAGATAAAGGAACAGAATTCCTCAACAATGTGATTATCGAATACTGTTAAGAAAATGGTGTTTTACATCAACTAGCAGCAACATCAACGCCTCAACAGAATGGTGTAGCTGAAAGAAGGAATAGAACACTCAAAGTAACTGGAAGGACTATGATCTGTGAAGCAAAATTGACTAAAAGATTTTGGGTAAAAGCCATTAACACATCTTGCTACACACAGAATAGAGCTCTCGTGAATAAGAGACATGAGAAGACACCTTATGAAATTTGGAATTGAAGAAAACCAAATGTTTCATACTTTCATGCTTTTGGAAGCAAGTGTTTCATACACAATAATGGAAAAGATCAACTTCATGTTTTTCAGCCCAAAGCTGATGAAGGAATATTTTTGGGATATTCAAGTGTCAGCAAAGCATTTATAGTACTGAACAAGAGGACACTCAAGCATGAAGAATCTATACACGTAGTATTTGATGAACCAAACTTTCCTGGTGAAGAAAGCGAAATCGCACTGAACCGTTTCTTAGACTCACTACCGCTTTGTAAATCGGTTTATGTTGACATTGGAAGATTAAGGATTTGAGAATCATCGAGATCAAGATCAACATCGCTTTCAACAATCGAACCACCTACATTTGAACAACATGATTCTGACCCAGTTCAAGATGATCAAGATGAAGAAAATCAAGAACAAATTCTTGAAGAACCAGTTCAATAGAATGTAGATCCCTTGATGCAACCTCTAGTACATCAATGGATGAGAAATCACCTAGAAGAACAAGTGATTGGTGATACTCAAGCTGGTGTTCGAACTAGACATCAACTAGATGCAATGATTGCATGTTTCCTATCTCAATCTAAACCCAAAGAGATAGAAGAAGCTTTAAAAGATCTAGATTGGATTTTAGCTATGCAAGAAGAACTGAATGAGTTTGAAAGAAATCAAGTATGGGAGTTGGTAGACAAACCAGATCATGTAAACATCATTGGCACTAAATGGGTTTACATAAACAAACTTGATGAAGATGGGAATATCATCAGAAACGAAGCCAGACTTGTAGCTAAAGGATATTCTCAAGCTGAAGGCATAGATTTTGATGAAACTTATGCACTAGTTGCAAGACTAGAAGCAATTAGACTATTTCTTGCCTTTGCAGCACACAAGAAATTCAAAGTGTACCAGATGGATGTCAAAAATACATTTTTGAATGGGATTCTAGAAGAAGAAGTCTATGTTCAACAACCACCGGGATTTGAAATTTAAGATCAAGCTGATAAAGTCTTTAGACTAAGAAAAGCTCTATATGGACTGAAGCAAGCACCAAGAGCTTGGTACGAAACTCTATCTCAGTTTTTGGTAGATAATTGTTTACCAAAGGAACTATCGACAAGACTTTAGTCAGGATGAAAGTTGAAGAAAGCACTCTCCTTGTTCAGATCTATACTGATGATATTATCTTTGGATCTGAAAATGAACAACGCTGTGATAAATTTGCAAGTTTAATGAAGAGCGAATTTTAAATGAGTATGATGGGAGAACTGAATTATTTCTCGGTTTACAAGTTAAACAGCTGGATAATGGGATTTTCATTCACCAAACTAAAAATACAAGAGAATTGATCAAGAAGTTTGGAATGGAAAAATCAGCTGGCATTTCAACACCAATTGGAACTAACATCAGATTAGATGAAGACAAAGATGGAAATGATGTGGATCAAACTCTCTACAGAAGAATGATTGGAAGTCTACTTTATCTCACAGTTAGTAGACCAGACATATCCTTTGTTGTTAGTGTTTATGCTAGATTTCAAACAAGACCTAAAGAGAGCTATCTCATAGTTGTAAAAAGAACCTTGAAGTATTTGAAAGATACAGAAGGAGTTAGGATATGGTATTCAAGAGAAGGAGAATTAAACTGATATCCTACTCAGACTCTGACTATGCTGGATGCAAAGTGGATAGAAAAAGTACTTCAGGCACATGTCAATTATTGGGAAATAGACTTGTGTCATGGTTCAGCAAGAAGCAAAACTCAAACTCTACTTCAACAGCTGAAGCTGAGTATATCGCAGCTGGAAGCTGTTGTGCTCAAGTTTTATGGATCAGACAACAACTGAGAGATTATGGGATAGAAGAAGGAATGATTCCTATAATGTGTGATAATACAAGTGCAATTGCAATAACTGAAAATCCAGTTTTGCACTCAAGGACGAAACACATTGATGTGAGACATCACTTTATAAGGGATCATGTGGAAAAGAAGGACATAACAGTTCTCTATGTTCCAACTAAAGATTAGTTAGCAGACATTTTTACCAAACCACTGGACAAAGAAAGGTTTGCTAAAGTGAGAACTGAATTGGGGATTATCAAAGTTAGTTAAGTCAGTTCACGCTTAGAGATTCGTCAAGGGGATTGATCTTTGTCATGCCGGGTGCGCTCACTTGACAGATCAGTCATTGACATCAACAATCTCAAACTGACTAACTGAAACTGAAGATTTGACAGAACCCAAATTTTGTAAAAGCGATTTGACTTGGTTTTACTTAGTCAAACAAATCAATGAAAAATGAATAAAACCGACAACAGTTATATCACATTTAATTCTTGCGTTTTTATCGCCGGTTGTAGCGTGTATACCCCCATTATGTCAGATAGTACACATCGGTTATACAAACCATGATGGAATTTGAAAAGATTGTACAAATCTATCTGAAGATCGTGGATCCTTTCAACTACCCACCCCTTTATATACAACCATTCTTTCACTCTCAGTTTACCAAAAAGAAAAATCAAACATTCTCATCCTTAAATCAGCTAGAAATTTTTCTTAAAATGGCCGCTTCAAAGAAAACTCAAGAAAAACGGTTAATCACCGCTCCTGATACTTTCACACTTCAAGAATTCGAAGAATGTGTGGTAATACCCTTCTCTCCAGTCATATATCTGAAAAGATTGAAAGATTACCGGGTTTACGAAATCTTTTGGAAGCAAAATTGCAACAAGACATGGACTTGGAAGGTCTATTGCAATTCTGGGAAAACATGAAGATGCTGAAGAACTCTCTACTAACAAGAGTTCGTGGATAGAAGATTTTTGTCAATGAAGATATCATCAGACATCTTTTTGGATTCAAAGATTCTCTGGTGAAATCTATTGATCTAGCCTGCTTACCACTTCTACGCAGCGCTATTATTAAACAGATTTCAGCTTCAAAGGAACCAGCAGCAATCGATACACACATTCAGTATCACAAAACTGAATTTGCTCTTCTTAGCAGATGGATCAGCAGACATGCCATCGGACAGCACAAAGGGCTAAGTAAGTTAACTGAAGATGGTATCTACTCAATGAATGTCATCTGGGATGGATTTGAGTTCAACTGGGCTGGATATATCTTCAATCAGATCAAGCAGCAACACTTGGTTGAACTAGGAAGTGTCAGCAGAGCCCAAGCTAAAGGAAGACAAACTGATGGAAGATTTCGACTGCAGAAATCACTTAGCTTAGTGATCCAGTATTATTTGGAAAGAATCAAGTGGGTATAAGAATGCACAAGTCACTACTACAAAGGCTGCAGCAGCTTGCAAGTTCAACAAAAGAACTTCCCAACTGAAGCAAAAGGCAAATCGTGTCCCAAAGAAATTGCTCAACAAAAAGGAATTAAAAGGAAAGATGAGACACAAGGAGAAAAATCGGTTATGCGTTGTTTATACCTGGTACTTCAAGTCGTTAGCATCAATCGAGGGGAACAACCATGACAACCGACAAAGAAAGAAGTCGAAAGCTTTAGTTCCTGGAATTGTTTCTCAACTTCAACAGAGAATATCTGAGAAACAAGTTTCCGTTATGAATTTTGAGCAACAGAAATAGGAATCTCTGCAACGAAAGGAGTATCTCTTTGATGCTGAGAGGATCATCAAACTGATAAAGATGAAGCTCAAAACTGAAGATTCTCGAGATTCTACTCTCCTTAATGAAGAAAAACTATTTTTGGAGAAACTGGAAATACCAAGTCTATACGCATTATTTCGTATGGAAGAATTTCTCAACAACTGTTATAACAGATTTCGAGAGATAGCCAAGAGAACTGAATCAACAACATCATCCACACGTAAGGGAATTTCAAAGAAGAAAGATGATGATTCACAGAAAAAAGTTCTAAAGAGTACAGTTTTTCCGTCAAGCACTCAGCCTGAACAACCAGCGCAAACTGACACTAAGGAAGAAGATTTGCCAGTTGAAACTCAGACAACTGACAAAAAAGAAAAAAGAGCGAGAGATGATGTTAATTGAAGAAGCCAATCAGTCTCGAATCCAAGAAACAGAAGAAGAAGAAGACCCATCTGAGAAGCTTACTACAGAAGAATTGAGCAAAGTACTAGAAGGCTTGTAGATTATGCTCAACCAAAAGGATGATTTAAGTGGTCTTCTATCACATGTTTCCAGTTATTTGGATTACAGGAAGAAAACTGATGTCTCAACTCTTACTAAGTTAGACATAATCAAGAAATCCACATCAGATTGAGTTTTGGAGATTCTCAGCCTAAAAGAAAAACTTGAACAAGAAACTTTGGTAGATCGAGAAACTCATGCTCAAGCTGAATGGTACCTCAACCAACGGATTTATGTGCTAGAAACTCAACTCAGAGATGTCCTCACTTCTCATAAAGAGATGTCAACAAATCAGAAGGCAACACACCAACTAATCAATGAGTTGTATGATGCCGAAAAGGGGGAAGTGGAGGAAGAAAAGCTGACGTTATGTGAAGAAAAACTAAAGCTTGAAACTAAGTTGACAGAACTAAGGAGAGCTAAATCAGCTATAGAATCTAACATCAGACAAGTTGAAGAACTAACTGATGAGCAGCTCATACTCAAAAACAGTCAACCTGGTGACAGAAGAGCAACTCTCACTGAAGATCTTTGGATGAAATTTATTGAAGACTACAGTCATGTCAAAGTCAAGTACATATACAATAATTATGAAGAATCACTCAACTACTTTTTGTGTGATCTTTATAGTAAACAAAAAATGGCAAACTACAAAAAGATCAAAAGGATTGAAGAAAAATCGAAAATCGAGAGACAAAATCGAAATGTGATGAAAACAGATGTCAATGAGTTTGAAACTTATTACAAAGATGAAAGTCATTTGCCAAAGTTAGCTATGTGGATAAAATGGAAGCTAACAAGCCAAGTGGACTACCTCAAGACTTTCAGTAATGAAGACACAAAGATTGAAGGAGAATATCACCTTCATGATAAAAGAAGGAAGTATGTCTTAGGTAAATAGAAAGTTGTTTAAGTTTCATTTCAGTTTATATGATTTGTGTAGCTCGTTCCAGTTTTTTGCAAAATCTTAATGAAATCCAGTTTCTAGTTTTACTTTATTTTGTATTGTTTTTATCTTTAAGATTTTCTTTTAAGGAGAGTTTTGGCATCATCAAAAAGGGGGAAACTGTTGGGAATAAAATATAGTTTTGATGATGATTCATCGTATTCAAGAACATGTTTCTTTACACCCCATTGATGAAGTGCTGAAACTAGCTGTTATAGTGAAAAGCAAAAAGATGTCTAGAACTGAATGTATAAGCTTTACTAGAGTCTGATAATTGTATAGGTTATATCAGACAAGCACTGTATTAGATAGAAGTGTCGTAAAGCTGAAAACTGAAAATCATCTAAGAAACTGGAAAGACAGTTATCTGAAACTGACTCAGACTACACCAACAACTGAAGCTCACTCAGAACTGAAGAAGGTAAGTTTGTTGAGGGACACAGACTCAGTTGGCTTATCTAAAACTGAAGGCTGAGGGTTCAAACTTAGTTATTGAAGAGTGAAGAACTGAGGGTTCAAACTCAGTTTATAAAGACTAAGTCGAGACTGTAAAGTTAGACTTCAGGCAAGTTTGTGGTGACCTGAAATGACTTTATGGATATTGTATGAAGACCTAAGAATCATAAGGACAATGAATTCTTAGACGATATATGCTTATGGTGTACTCTGATTAAGTCAATAATAATCAGATTAAAACTGGAGTACTGACATTTGAAGAAGAATAAAATCTCAGTTAATGCTCCAAGTCAGTCAAGAAACTGACAACTGACAAAATCAGTATAAAACTGACCGGATACTCAATTTTATAAGTCATTCATCCAATGAACTGATAGTACATTCAAACGTTGTGAAGGATGCAATTCTATTGGATAAAATACTGACAAGTCAGAACGGTAACAAAATATAGCCGTTACAAGATAGACGTTGATACAATTCAAATTCAAGCAAAATGAACGTTGGACCTCACACTATAAATAGAGGACTTTGCACCACGGATCAACACCAAGAATTAACAAGATTACAAGCATTTTGTGCAAGAGTCTAGTTCATTCGATTTATCGTCTATATCTGCGCTAACAAGATCAATCAAGAATTTCTTCAAGTGTAAGCTACACAGAATTTATTCAGATTCTGACACTTTGAAGAACCACAAACAAGAATCAATTTATTGATTCTTCGCCTAACTTTGATCCTTAATCAAAGGTTCAGACTGTGAATCAATCCGGTGAAGGATTTGCCAAGGACAGTTGTATCAGCAGTCGGGTAGACTGTGTTTGTGGTGGTAGCTGGTGAAGAGGCATACGTAACCCTTCAAGGACCAGTGGCTCAAGCATTTGAAGAGTAGAAATCCAACATGTTCTTTGACTGTTTAGATAGTGAAGCTAGGATTAGCCAAGGACTATTGTTAGGACTTTTTGTAACAGCTCACCTCAAGAAGTTCTAGTGGAATTTTCCTCCTGCACCACATGGGAAGAGAGGACTGACAGGATTACACCACCTGGAACCTCTATATCTTTTGTTTCACTTACTTTACACATTTACATTCTGTTATTTATTATTACAGCATTCAGCATACTGAAGAACTGATTGTTATACAACTCACAGCTCACAAACTAACATTCACCAGAATTCAGTTTAGTACACTCAGCTTTCACAGAGAATAACAATATCAAGAAAAAGGCTAAAATTATATCCTCTTCCGGTTGACTCAGTTTGTTATAAGTCAGTTTGACTTAGACTCAGCTCAGTCAGCTTAACTCTGCACAAGTTTTTAACTGAACCTAATTCGCCTAAAAACAAGTTTTTAGTGACAAGTTTGTTCACCTCCGCTCTAAACTTGGATTAGCCTTTCCAAGGGACCAACAATAAGCCCTTAATTTTCGGGCAGCAACAACAAGCGAGTAGGCTAATTTTTCTGCATTAAAATAGCGACTCTCAACGGGCCTGAGAGCCTTAGAAATATAATAAATAGGGTTTTGGAGGGTGCCATCCTCCTTGAAAAGTACAGCGGCAACTTCCCGGTCTGAGGCCGCCAAATAAACAAAAAGCTCGTCGCCTATAATTGGGCTAACTAGGAGCGGTGGACTTGCCAGATAAGCCTCGAGGGCCTTAAAGGCCTACGAGAACTCCTCTATCCACTCAAAAGTATTGTTTCCATTTAGGATCTTGGAGAAAGGCAAGCACTTGTCAGCAAATTTTGATATAAACCTTTCTAAGGAAATGATCATTCCGTTCAGCCTCTGGACTTCCTTAATATTTGCGGGCTCGGCCATGTTCAGTAAGGCCTGAATTTTTTCTGGGTTGGCCTCTATACCCCTCTGTGTCACCATGAAGCCTAAATATTTTCCGGTCTGAACCCCGAACGTGCATTTTGCCGGATTCAATTTCATTGAATGCCTCTTCACATTGTCGAGTGTCTCTTGCAGATCTTCAGCGTGATTTCCTCTAGCCGTTACAACCATATCAGATATATTCTTTCATGTTCTTCCCAATCTGGCTCCCAAAAAATTTGTTGACCATCCTCTGATAGGTAGAACCAGTGCTTTTCAGACCAAAAGGCATCATTTCATAGTAATACATCCACATGAGGCTCTGAATGCCGTCATCTCTTTTTAACTACTGGTCATCCTCACTTGGTGATAGCCCGAGTACGCATCAAGGAAGCTTAGTTTCTCAAATCCGATGATTCTGTCGACCATTCAGTCAATCCGAGGCAGTTTGTAAGGATCTTTGAGGCAGGCTTTGTTGAGATTAGTGAAGTCGATGCACATGCGCCAATTCCCATTACTTTTCTTTTCCATCACCACGTTGGCGAGCCAGGTAGGATACTGCAACTCCCTGATAATCCCGGCATGAACTAAGTTATCTACCTCGACTTGATAGCGACCTCTTTTTCTTTGAAGAATTGGCATGGTCTCTATTGGATGGCTCTGTAAGTGGGGTAGACATTTAAGTGATGCAAAGCAATGCCGGGACAGATGCCCCTCATGTCTATCACCTTCCAGGCAAAGGCGTCCAGATTAGCATTGATCAATGCAATCAGTTTCTCTTTTTCCTTTTCTGGCCAGCTGGCCCCAATCTTGATCTTCTGATTAGGATATTCTTCATGACCTATATCAGCTCATCGTTCGCTGTGAACTCTGGGCAATCTCTGACCTCCGAGGTGTCGCAAATGACCTTCTTGGGTCTGACACCGTCTTTTGATCGCGTATAAGTCACTAACATCGATTTTACTAGCAAGAATACTATGTCCATCGTAGTATAGTAAGGGCGAATCAAGGTCGATCCCACAAAGACAATGAAACTTGAGTATAAACGATCCTAATCTTAATTAAGAAGACACATATAAGTGGTCACGGACCAACAATAAATAGAAAAAAAACATGGTGTTCCTCCCCCTCTTCCCACCGATCTACTAACTTGGATTAGTTAATCCTTATGTTTACTTCCCTACATAATTTCCTTAAACTAATCGAGCGAGCCTTTAATTTAGTTTTAAGCTACGGGTGTAATTCCTAACCATATCTACTCCGACCATAGTAGTAGATAATCTATATGCCAACTACCCTTCTTACTTGGTCCGTAATAGCCCATACGTATAAAGAACTAGAATTGCCGGTATCGAGCGCTAACTCATACCGTTAACCCGCCTAGGCAGCTATCGAAACTAATTAGGACGTTTCTAGGGTCCATCAAGACTATGTCCTGACTAACACTTTACTATCAGTACTTCATGTTAATTTACGAATTATGGATACTAGACTGGCCAGACCTATTATTTGTTTTAATTATTTCTGTCGATCAACGTAGCTGACGTGAATCCTCCAGATTAAGTTTCCTACATTTTGCCTCGGTAAACCGGTATAGACCATCGGTTTACCGGGGGCGGCTTTTCTTAATTCTGGATCTACATTGCTCAATTCCGATTAATCTAAGTAAATTATGGGGTCGTTAAATATGGAGATTAACTAAAACACGTAAATACAAACAGATCTATCATATTGAAGACAAAAAGGAACGTTCAAAGCTTTATACCTTCAACAATGGAGACCTAGCTTGATAAACTCAAGCTAGAGATGGTGAGGAAGTGAAGGAAACCAGCAAATAAACTTCAAAAGCCTTAAAAGAAATTTATTTCATCAAATTGTATAGTAAAAATAAAATATGCAAAACTTATAAAACTTATAAAAACTTGTGTAATAATCAGTTGATGCGGCCTTATATAGATACAATGGCTGACTTATGACTCTCAGAAACCCTAACCGACCTAGTAGATGCGGTAGATTCAATTCTTGCTCCCCAAGACCCTCGGTGTACCGGACCTAGCCCACGGTAAACCGGGCTCACTTTTCATCCTTTTCTTCAGCAAATTTCTTCTTGGACTTCATTCACTTGGCCCAACATGCTTCTCTTGATGTAGCTCTGTCCTTAAGTGCTCTAGATTCGGTACATCCTGTAAATCACATAAAATGAGGCAAAATAGTACAAAATCTTCAGGATAATCACACAGATGCAGAATTACGAACTTGGGAACATGCACATAGCATTTAACACATATTACATATAATAACAAGCCTATCTATCCTCTCTTGAGCATAATTCGGGGTGAATAAAGGTATAAAAAAATTGTACTATTTAGAGCGTTATCAACTACACCCCACTTAGCTTTTGATCATCCTGGGCAAAAAGGCAGAAAGAAAATGAAACCCCGACCAATATACATGTTAATTAAAAATAGCTATGCCTTTCAAAGTCAAGATCAATATCATGCCACTCATATCCATCAGTAACGCATTAAACAATATTCATGTCATGAGCCAACGTGTGTGTGCAATAACTCCACATCCGCCTTGTAATGCAAACAATCTTACATAACGTCAACCGTAGTCGAACTAACCAGCCTCGAACATGTTTTTTATTAATTAAATTAGCTGTGCAAGGCGGATTGAGAACCGCTTAGGCTTGCGTTTATCGGTCTATGCAAAGGTCATGTGTCTTACGCTCCATCGACTCAAATTTCTTTTGCCAAAGAGAATATAGATGTATATATTTCAATTCACTTATCTTTCTTGGTGGGTGAAATATCATAAATTTATCTATCCTCACGGTCTCGCTCTTGATAAACTACCGAATCTGAAATTTCTTTGCCCTTATAATCGTTGTTGGAACATTATTTGGGATAAAACCAGGGTCAACTCTAGTCAAGGCAATGCGCTATCGACTACATACCAAGGAAAGTGAGTTATACGTGCTTAAAATGATGGCTCAAAACAGAATATGTGCTTAATACGCCACTACTTCAGAAATGGACACAACTTTTACTTATACATAGTGAAACAACGATGTATTAATTAACTCCAAAAGATCAAAGATGTCATATTTTTTTCGAAATTCCGTCGAAACGAATCAAAGTCTATGCGGTGAACAGTGCATCAAAGATAATCAAGATAATCTAATAATTTTGGAATATAATGTCAAAAAGATAAGTGACGTCCCTTACCCCTCCACTTAATCGAAACATTGTCCCCAATGTGTAAGATGAAAAATGAAAATAAAAAGGAACTTAGCTTCGTTAAGGGTGTAGCCAAAGGAACAACTAGATCGCCTAATAATTCATTGGGCGTCTGTAAGTAGTCCTCAAAGAATCTGTGCTAAGTAACTCGAACAAACCAAAAAGAATGGTGGTGACAAGAAACCGTATAACAAAATTGCGGCAGTAAAAGAGAAAATAAATAACTCCAAACAATTTAAGCCGACAAAATCATTATATTATGAAAATTCTGGTACATAACTAGATAGGAAATAAAAAACAAGAAATGGAAAATAACAACATAAAAAGGAAGAAAACTAGTCCTTATCAGAATAATCCTCCTAGTTATCTCTAGACTCAAAACCGGGAGGTGGTGCAGAACTCAAGGCAGCGGTGACGGAAGAGGAGGCTCCGTGACGTGGGGCAGTCCTAGGTGGTGGGGTCGATGGAGGAATTCTGAAAAAGTCTATAATTATGCCATTTTGCGATGTAGACTCATAATCTCTCATGAATGCTCCTCTAACAAAGCTCTCTGGGATCGAGGTGCTCCGAGGACCGGAGTACGCTCTCTCTCAGCTCTTTGACCGACCCGTCTTGGTACTCATTGAACCAAATGTGAACTGATCTTCGGTTCAAGGTCCTCCCAATCGTCACTTACCAGAACTTTGACCTCGTCCTCGAAAGCGAACATGTCAACATAGGCCCATATGGTAGCTGCTCTTGCTTGGATGTAGCAGCAATCTCATGAATGTGGCTATGCATCAGTAGACCGATGTTGACTGGAGATCCCTACTCCAGATAGAACATCAACTCCGCCCTTTTTGGTGTGACAGAGACCGTATGCTTGGTCGGCAGAAGGCAAACACATACAAATCGGTTGACCATCTTCCGATCCCAGGATAATTCATTCTCCAAGAAGATGATGGGGGCTTTCATAGGGTTACGCTTCCATTGCACCCAAAAATAATCAGCAATATGCATCCTCTCTAAATCTTCAATATTGGTCGAGGTTGTGTACTCATCTAGGCCCACTGGTGGATTGCGAACACTGAAATATGCATTGATCCACTCAATCGTGAAGTCAACCTTCACTCCACGGACCATCACAAATGTAGCTCCTGGGTTATGCGACAGATACACATAAAATTCCCGCACCAGTGTAGCATTGAATTGGCTTGGTGCCTCTTCCATGTCCCAAATATCTTGTGCCTTCATAGCTCCTGGCAATATCGAGCCATAATCTTCTAAATCCATGCCGCGCTCACAGCTAACTGGCCGGCCGTTCCAGTGTCCTCTGAACGACTCATAAATCTCGAGTGAATCAAATTGCTTAACCCCGCCGATTAAGGGATTGGCATCTCCATATAGAAACTGTTGACCGCTTGGACGACGTACGGTTCTGCTACGTTTAGGACCCCTCCTGATTGATATGGAGACTAAGGCTGATGTTGATTCTAAAAATAAACCCTCGGTAAACCAGCCCTATGCCTCGATTTACCGGCATAAAATTTTCTCACTTCTTACTGGGACTTTGCTCTGATGGTGGAAGAGAAATAACTGTAGCAACTACACTGTTGCAGCAGCACCACTTAGCAATAGAGATGGAAAAATGGTGCTTTGGGTATTGAAACGGAAGGAAAATGTTTGATTTTGGTGGATGTATGGTGGTGACAGGGGCCGAAATTTCTAGAATGAGAAGAAATGGAGAAATGATGGTGATTGAAGAAGAAGAAGATTGATGAGAATGATGAATGATGGTGGTGGAAGGGTGTTTAAATAGGAGAAATTATTGAAGGTTGAAGGATTTGGTGGGATACTGGGTAGAAGAGTAATGGGGGTGAGGGATTTGAGGGGTTTGATTGATGGGATTGAGGTGGAGTTATGGTGGAGTGTGGGAAAAGATGAAAAGGTGGAAAATAGGGAAAATGGGACGGATTTGCTGACGTGGTGGTTTCTGATGCAACGTGTGTCCTTCACGTGTCACTGAAAAGTCTGATCTTAAATCTGACACTCAGAAACTGAAAAAACCTAGCTCGGTAACCCGGAGGTAACTCCCGGTTTACCGGGGCTTATTTTCCTGAGATTTCTCTGCCCTCCTACTCTGCACACTTTAATTTAGCTCTCTGCTCAATCCTGACCTCAAAATGACTAGTTTCTTACTCCTTTTGTTGCTATTTCCGACTCAATCCTAACCGATTTCACTAGAATCCACAACGAGTAAAAAAACCTTCCTAACAACCATCGGCTTCAAGCCTAAGGGTGTGGTAGGATGAAAAAAATCTTGTCATTTCATCCGGATAGTTTTATTGACTCCTTCCTAACTAAGGGTTCTAGAGAATAGTTCTGAGTTTAAAGTCGTCCGCTCGACCTACCTTCGGATCTTCACTCAGTCAAAAGTTGGGGCTTTAACTCACCAAACTCACATCTTTGAGGTTTCAACCGTCATGCACTTCCCTTCTTGTCGGTCATTATCTTTTAGGAGTGACATTCCCCGGTTTCCTGTAGTAACTTTCTGAGCTCTCTTCCTAGCACGCCTCTCTCTCTTTGCTTGCATACTAGGTCTGTCTCTGCATCGAGATTTAAACTTTATGCCCAAGGATTCCTCATTTTCCACTGTAAGCTCTACTCCGTCACTACGCAATACGGAAGGACTAGCTTCCGTGAGCACCTTGTTGTGGTCCTTTTCTTCGCGCTCTCTCAGCATTAATCTCATGAATTCTTGCTCACAGGTTTCCACTAGAACCTCTCGTTGCCTATTCCCTTCCTTCTCTATCTCCATGATTTCATCTTTCCCTGAATCATAAGTCATCTTGCAACATTCCGGCCTATTATCTAGGGGCTCTAGGATCTTGATGGATACCACATCATTGTTCAGGCTTAAAGTGATTTCCTCATTATCGAGTCCATGATTTCTCTGTAGTCGCTAAGAATGGTCTACCTAATAGAACTGGGGCACTCGGATCCTCAGGTACGTCTAAAACCATGAAATTTATTGGGAATACGAATCCTCCTGCCTTAATCGTGCAATCCTTTAGCAGGCCGGCATGCATATATCTAGTTCAATCGACAAAAGGCATGTACCAGGTTTGATCCATCACAACCAGAATCTTAATCTTCTGGCATAGGGATAGAGGTAGAATGTTACAACTTGAACCGGAACCACAAAGTCCTAAACCTACAGATATACCATTGATAAAGATCGGGTGTCGAAACGTCCCAGGGTCTTCTAACTTTTCTTCCCTGTCAAAGTCCGGGTAATCCTCAGACTCTGAGAACACTGTGTCCGGATCCTCCTCCGGATCAACGGAGTCGTAGTCGGACGATATATCAATTATCTCGATAGGAAACGTACATGGCCGATAAGTCTCGTACTCTTTCGGGCTTTCCTTGGCTTCCTGTTTAAGTGTTTTAGTCTCCTCCTCCATACGCTTCTTATCAGTTTCATATTGCACTCTAGGCTTCTGATCAAGGATACATAAAGATTGGCTTGATGTTCAACACAATATGAGGCATTGCGTTTGACTCGTCTAGCCTTAATCACTCTTGCTTGACTGAATTTCCGAAGTGTCTTGGTACTCCTGCAAAAGAGACAAAATAAAACAAAGAAAAGGTTAGCAACTACCGCTTCAATTGGAGATGATCCCAACTGTGGCGGACCTACTAACTAAAATCAACTGGGATACACATAGAATAACAAGGGCTGTCAGAATCGATCTTCTGGACCTCGGTAAATCAGGGGTAACCCACGGTAAACCGGGCCTAGAATTTCTTATTCTGGCAGTTAAACATTGTAGGTTTGATCCAGAGTGACTCAAGACTCAAAAAAGAAAATAAATTTAATAGAAACGACTTCTTAATTAGAATTAAAACGCTTATCCTTAAAATTGGCCATTGTCCCTGGCAACGGCGCCAAAAATCTTGATCGCGTGTAAGTCACTAACATCGATATTACTCGCAAGAATACTAGGTCCATCGTAGTATAGTAAGTGCGAATCAAGGTCGATCCCACAAAGACAATGCAACTTGAGTATATAATCAATCCTAATCTTAAATAAGAAGACACATATAAGTGGTCATGGACAAACAATAAATAGAAATGAAACATGGTATTCCTCCCACTCTTCCCACCGATCTACTAACTTGGATTAGTTAATCCTTATGTTTACTTCCCCACATAATTTCCTTAAACTAATCGAGCGAGCCTTTAATTTAGTTTTAAGCTACGGGTGCAATTCCTAACCCTATCTACTCCGACCATGGTAGTAGATAATCTATACGCCAGCTACCCTCCTTACTTGGTCCGTAATAGCCCATAAGCATAAAGAACTAGGATTGCCGGTATCGAGTGCTAACTCATACCGCTAACCCGCCTAGGCAGCTATCGACACTGATTAGCACGTTCCTAGGGTCCATCAAGACTATGTCCTAACTAACACTTCACTATCAGTACTTCATGTTAATTTATGAATTACAAATACTAGATTGGCCAGACCTATTACTCATTTTAATTATTTCTATCGATCAACGTAGTTGACGCGAATCCTTCAGATTAAGTTTCCTAAATTTTGCCTCGGTAAACCGGTATGGACCGCCGGTTTACCGGGTCAGCTTTTCTTAATTCTGGATCTACATTGCTCAATTCCGATTAATCTAAGTAAATTATGGAGTCGTTAAACAAGCAGATTAACTAAAACACATAAATACAAACAGATCTACCATATTGAAGACAAAAAGGAATGTTCAAAACTTCATACCTTCAATAATGGAGACATAGCTTGATCTACTCAAGCTAGATATGGTGAGGAAGGGAAGGAAACCAGCAAATAAACTTCAAAATCCTTAAAAGAACTTCATTTCATCAAATTGTATAATAAAAGATAGAATATGCAAAACTTATGAAAAACTTATAAAAACTTATGTAATAATCAGTTGATGCGGCCTTATATAGATATAATGGCCGACTTATGACTCTCAGAAACCCTAACTGACCTAGTAGATGTGGCAGATTCAATTTCTTTCTCCCAAAGGCCCTTGGTTTAGCGGACCTAGCCCACGGTAAATTGGGCTCACTTTTCTTCCTTTTCTTCGGCAGATTTCTTCTTGGACTTCATTCACTTGGCCCAACATGCTTCTCTTGATCCAACTCCGTCCTTAAGTGCTCCAGAATCAGTACATCCTGTAAACCACATAAAACGAGGCAAAACAGTACAAAATCTTCGGGATAATCACACAAATGCAGAATTACAAACTTGGGAACACGCACATAGCATTTAACACATATTCAATATAATAACAAGCCTATCTATCCTCTCTTGAGAATAATTAGGGGTGAATAAATGTATAATTGAATGTACTATTTAGAGCGTTATCATTTTTTTCGGCGATTGGGCCTAAGCCTGGCTCTTCTTCGGCTTCAACTATTTCCATCATTTAGGCCTGTCTTTTTTCGGACCCGACCTCGCTTACCGCATCAATCCGCCTCGCATCTACCGAGGAGCCAGCGTCATCAATTTTGATCTTTTTGGAACTGCCTCGCTCCCGGTAATCCGCTTGATTTTCAGTAATGTGGTCTAGCAAAAAGTTTGGGCGACTGACAAGGAGCCTTATCCTTGATCGGTAAAGAACTTGGCCCGCTGATGAGGTTTCGAGACGGCCTTCTAAAATCTTGTCTGTGTTGGGATTCCTAGGATCGCGGCATAATGAGAGTGAAAATCAACTACCAGAAAAGTCACTTTCTCCTTGCGGTACGGCTTGTAGTCACCGATTTCCACATTCAGATCGATTGTTCCCATGACCGAGACTTTGTCGTTTGAAAAGCCTTCTAACATTCCTGGATAAGGCTTCAGCCTGGAGGTCCCAATCATCAGTTGTTTAAGAGTATCCAGATACATAATGTCCCTTCCGGCCCCAGTATCCAGAAGGACTCGGTTGACCCAGTGTCATTGATCCCGATTTGAATTACGATTGACAGCTCCATCGCCCCGGGCGGTCCAGACAATTTACTCTTTGTAAATGAGATCACCTGTTCTGACGGGCCTAAAATGATTGGCTTTTCATACTCCCGCACATTGATGGAATTGATCTGGCTTGTAAGCTGGTTATTACCTGGGAACTCCTCTAGGATTACTCGAATCTCATTAACATACTTCCTCGGAGGCCTGTCATTATGCTTAGCCCCGACATGCTTCTTGTACTTGTCTAACACTCCATCCTTGATCATCTTGTCAATAATTTTTCTCAGCAAGATACACTCATCAATGGTCTGTCCGTGATCCTCATGGAAATCGCAATACTTGGTGTTATCACATAGCATAGGATCGGCTCTCATGTGCCTCGGCTTTTCAATTCGATCGCAGATTTCCTTAAGGATTTGCTTTGCAGAAGTATTTATAGGGGTGTAATCGCCTCGTTGAACTTAACAAGATTTTTGATTTCGTGATCTTGGGCAGTCTCTTTGCCGTGGTCTTCACGGAGATCCTCTCTGCGATCTTCCTTAAATAGGATAAGGTCATTCCTGGTTTTTTCTTTCCCGGAGGGCGAAGGGGTCGCTTCGGTCAGACCGATCTTGATTGCTTGTTCTGAGAGATCGCATAGCTCTTTAGGAGGATTTAGAGCTAATTGAGTTTTCATACTCCTCTCGGTGATTCTCGTGAGGAATATCTGCCTGACCTGGTCATCTGGAATATTTCTGGTTTGATCATAGACTTGCATGAATCTATCGTAGTAGCTCTTATTGGATTCATTCTCTCATTGTCGGACATCGTACAAATCTTCAAGGGTTTTCTTAGGTCTCCCCGCCGTTGCGAATTCTGTCAGAAATTTTCTCCTTAATTCATCCCAACTCTGTATCGATTTTTGCTGTAGATTGCGGATCCAGGCTACGGCCCGCCTTGCATACTGCGTACAAGGGCTACACACCAGGAGGACTTATTTTGGGTCGCTAAGATTGTCCGGATCTGGAAAGTTGTGATCCATTCATTGAGACATGATGTTCCCTGATAATAAACGTATAGAGGATAATGTTGAAGTAGTGTCCTAAACCCAATCGGGTTGGACCGGATCTGACCGTGTCGGATCATTTCTACTATTTCTTTATGATTATACATATATTAAATGACTTTTCTGTTGTCATATATATGTTCTTTTAGAGAACCAATTATGAATTGTTATATGATAACGTCCTTAGTATTAAACTGTGATAGAGAAACCATAATAGGCGATTATGGTTTAGGAGATATCTAATCACTTTGATAAGTTTGATACTTAAATGTCTCTAGGTTGATGTACTATTAAACAGGGCATTGATAGTACGAACAGGCTAGCACGTATTAGATGTCTTCTGTCTTTAGGGCATGGATAGATCTCGTCTATCGAAGTGTAGAGACACTTGGACTGTACGTGGACGTGTATTAGAGAATACGTACGTTAGACTGACCCACTTACACTGATAAGTGTCACACTATGTGGCAGTTGGGTAATTATCCTTAAGACCGGAGTCTACATGGAATCACGGTGTGGATTGTCATGCTTTGACACTATTGATATTTCCCTTAGCCATGAGGCGATCATGCGGTAATGATTGGGTGTGATACTGAAGCATGCGGAGTATACATGTTTGGTTGTCTGGGAATCGCGTACCTTATCAATAGGGTGAATATCCGAAAGGGCCTTCTTATAAGGAATGTCTTACTCTCATGAATCTTTGCAAAGTGGAAGTAAATGAGTTACTTCGAGAAAGCATGATATCCAAATTATAAGTTACGATCGTTAATGTATTGACACTCGAGATACGATCGTATGGATATTATTACAGCGATAGGTTTCTATCTACAAGGTAACTGTTTCACGTGAAAGGTAGTAGTCATTGCATTTGACTCTTTCGATGATAGAGGGTCACGGTGTGTTGCTAGACGCTATCCCATGATCGTTAGGCATGAAGGGCATTTTCATAAATTGCACTTTGTGTCTATGGCCAACATGTTCGGAAGCCTATCGGGTGACACACATATGAATATCTAGTCGAATTAAAATATGGTTATAGTTGATAACCAGATAAGGAAAGTTTATCTCGAGACTATAAAGGTTATAATGGTAAATTAATATGATGGTATTTATTTATTATGAATAAATTAAATACAACATATTAATTATGTTGCTTAATTATATATACATGTAATGTACATGTATGTCGAATTATGGTGTATATTGATACACATGGATTTTGCAAATTAATTAATCATAGCATTATATTAATTAAAGAATATTCCGGATGCTAAATTTTGGCAGAAGGGGCGCATATTTTTAGTGTATAGGATACATTTGAATTGTGCAATTTAATTAATAAGATTACCATAATATTAATATTAGATATTAACTAATTTTGGAAAAAAATATTTATGGTAATAAGATAAATATATATTCAATATAAGATATTGTCAATATATATCTTGGAAATATATTTAATATAAGTTATTGAATATTAATGAGATAAATCAATCAAATATATTTTCCTTATTTTACTAGTAAAAGTTTTCTTCCTCTCTACTCTACTAGGGGGCGCCCCATCCACAATAAATAGGAGGTGGGTGTCAAACTCTTTTGCACATCATAATTCCAAGAGCTAATAGTTCCTGTGAAAATAGAGAGCTTCTTAGAGTGAGATTTTAGAAGGAGAAAATGTCGGTCTAGCAGCCGACTTTTTCAGGTAGCAATCCATGATGGGATTCCGGCGGGCTGTTCGTGTGGATCACCGGTAGATGCCGAACACTTGGGCGGCTCTGCGCATCGCTACTCTCCATAGACGGTTAAAGCGTCGATCTTTTAGATCAAACAAGGTATTCACTGTCTACTTCTTTTATGCTTGTTGTTTAAACAAAGTCGATCCTGGTTAAAAGGAAATAAAATTTTGAATTCATCTGCGTTCCCGCGTAGATTTCCTAACAGATAATGGATGCTATCACTTGGGAGTGAGTCAAAAATCTCATATTCTAGTACATCGATCCCTTGGGTTGGCTCAGTGGATGTTTTCTCAGCTGACTGCGACCTCTTTCATTCCTCTATATCCTTCAGCACCTTTTCCAGTATATTATCTGGGACAGATGAGGCGGCTCGCTTCGTCGCATTATTTTCTACGACAGGTATTATAGCTCACTTGGTTACGTCTTCTGAATCCGCATAATATACCGATTCCTCCTCTCGCTCAGATCGCCTTTCTTTGATAACATGGCGAGCGTCTCGGTTACCAAGTCCCTCTCGGCCCATTGCGACGTTTATTTCAAATCGGGCAGTGCCCAAGCGCCTGTGAACTGTCATTTTTCCCGCGTGACCCAGACGGTCTAACACTGACCTCCTTTCTATAGTTTATTCGGCAACTTTCTTGGGGCCATTTCTCCCTACGGAGTGGATACTATCTTCCTCAATTTCAATGTGATGGGTTATCCCTTGTTGATTTCACTGCTGCAATTCAATGTGCGGACCGATCCCTGCCTTTGGTGGTGGCGGAATTGGTATAGGAGGCAAACCCTTGGAGATGAGGAGTTCATTGGCCAAGAATAGGTTTTCGATGTAATCAACATAATGTCGGGCAGCGATATTCTCGGGGTCACTAATGTCCGGCATCTTCTTCGGGACAACCTCCTGACTTTGTATTGATCTCGAGGGGCCGATAGCGGCCTTCTCGCAGGCATGCCCAGTGCGAATTGGCTCCGTGGTCACAGCGGCCTCTTTATATTTGGCCTTCTGATTGATGATGTGTCTAGCATCATTATGCTTCAGTCTACCTTCTTGATGTGAAGGATCCTAATTTGCGGTGGGATTTTCAATCGTGTCCTCCATGTTTCTTCCATGTGGTGGATCCTGAGTGGTTGTTTTTCCTAGTGTGATGGGTAACAACTGCAAGTCCTTGCTCCCTGCCATTTGTCACAACCTGATTCGCTGTCTGCGCTAAAATCCATAAATTACCCTAACAAATAACCAATTGTCCTCTGATACTCACCAACCTTGTACTATCCAATTTTCAGGCGGCGGGCTCAGAATATTGTTGAAAGTGATCTTCCTGGCGAGCTGAGGGGCATTCCGACGTACGTACTCACTGGAAATTCAAGGACAATTGGGATGATTCAACCAGGAAGTCCAAGAATATACAGATTTTCGATTGTTCAGACGTACTATAATCCAAATCTCAGCAAAGTTCCCAGAATATGCAAACAAACAGCCTAGAAAATTGCTACCGAAGCTTTAGCTCAAAATGAAACCCAAAAGCATAAAGACCAAAATGCACAGGCTTTTACCAGAATAACGAGCAACTGAATGGATTTCTTCCTTAACACGAACATGGTGAGAATGACGATTTCTCAAGTGCAAACCCAACAAGATCGTGTGTTCTTATATGATTTAACGGATAAACAAATTCAAACAAACAAAGCACTATTTTAAATTGAGAATCCTTAGCTGAAAATGAAGGAAACAGGCCCGATGTGCTTCTTGATCAAAACTTACAGGAGAGGTGATGATTCAAACGTTAATTCGTAAATCCTGAAGAAGAATCGTGAAGTTTACCTAGTATTTAAGGTCCAAGATGAAGTTTTCTCAGTGAGAAGGCTGAATCTGAAAGCCTTTAATGAAGGGCTGTTGCTAAACTTGATGAAGGTGATGAAGATTCTCGTGGTGCCGTCGTACCTGATGAATAAGCGGCGGTGTCGTACACCGGTGAAGAGCTGAGAGCTTGCTTTTTCCCGGTAACGGAGCCAACTGATAATGTCAAAATTATCTCGGGTATTTAGCGGTGCATATCAAGCTATGAAAAGTGTATGAAGGTGGTGCTTTCCGGTGGTGCACGGTGGTGCTGCAGAATTTTTGGTGGTGAAAGTGGTGGTGCAAGTATAATGTAAGATAAACAGTGAATTGGGCAGAGTAAGCCTTAGTTTTTCATTAATTCCCTATTTTTCGAGGTTACAAGAGGCCCTATTTATAGAGAAAGAACCGAATTGAGTTTCATATATTTACAGTAAAGGACAAAAAGTACAATCTGATATCTATCCATAGTGGCGAGCTCACGACCGGGTGGGCGGATTGCGTCCTTGACGATCTCGCTGGCCTTCACTTCCTTGTCTTTCCTTAGTTGAATCTGTGGTAGTCTCTTTCTCTATACCTCACGGGTGTGGTCCTTGAAGGACCCAATGAACCTTGACATCGTGTGGTTCGGCCCCTAGTTTTGGCGGGCCTTACACGGCCTCGCATGGCTGTTGGTGGGATCATCCGTGGATCGGTTGTCTGACGGACTTGTCCTGATCGACCGCCGACCACCTTGGATAGGGATTCGTGGGCCAGGATGCGGATCATGCAGATCACGTAAGAGGGTTACGGGACGGGTCCCAACCCTATTCCACCCCTATATACAACAGAAAAATAATACTCCCTCCTTTTTTTTATCATTCGTTTTTGGTGTGGCACACAAACTAAGAAAGTGATTTATGTGTTTGAAATCTAGTATGAATTGACTAATCTTGTAATTAATTTGAGGGTATAAGTGAAAAAATAATAAATGATGTATTTGTAATCTACAATGACAGATATTAGTGAAAAGAACAAATTCTAAAATGCGACAGTTAAAAAAACGGAGGGAGTATAATTTTATTTACAAGAGTGAAGCTTATTAATAATTTAAGGCATCTTCTATCGGCACCACGAAAATACTTTCGGCATCCTTTAATTTATTATTTTTCATATACTTTTCCACATCATCAAATCACTCAAGGCACCACCTAAAAACAATCAATTTGGCAACTTTTAAAAACAATACACTTTAGTCCCTAATGTTTTAAAACTTAAACACTTTAGTCCCACACTTTTTAACTTCTACCCTTCACTTTTTAAAAATCCTTTAAACCCCAACACTAATTCATTAATTCTCTCTTTAATTTTCATTTGACACAAAGTAGATTCAACAACCTAAGAAATTCGCCGGAGGTCTTGCCGGAGTTTCACCGGAGAAGATAAAACATTACCGGAAACTGCAAGAGTAAACATTACTTTGATCGTAATCATGTAAGTATCCTAAAAAAATATTTGAAAAATCATGTAAGTATCTACTTTGTGTGCATTTCGGTTGTAAATTTGTAGAAATCGAATGGTAGATTCAATGTTTTTTCAAATGAAATTGCCAGAAACATCAATCTAGTTTTAATGGTAGATTCAATGTCTTTCGAATGAAATGCTCCTAGAAATCAAAGGTTTTGATCGAATGTTTGCTTCATTGTAATGTGTATTCATTTTTGGTTGAAATCGGAGTGTTTTTTTGGCTCCTTTTCGATAATCCGGCTGTTTTCCGATCGGAGGGCTGGGGAAGATGACTGGTGCTTGAAACGTCGGCTATATGGATGTTTTTGTTAAAATATAATGTCAGTTAGGATGATTTTTAGATCATAAAATTCCATTAGGTTTACCAAGTTATCCGTCAGTGTCGGTGCCGTTTACATTGCTTCAGAACGTCGACATGGCTGACGTTTCAGGGAATGACAGTGATTTTGATGTTACCGTTTTAATGTTACGTCACAACTGCTGTTGTTATATGCTGAATTTTATTATAATGATATAATTAATGTGCACATATCTACTTTGAATTAGTGTGTTTCTTGACATTGTAATCAATTGTCCACCAATGAATTAGTGTACTCCCAACTATGAAAAGTGTGATGTTGAAAGTATACTTAGATGTGTTTCATTGCAATGTAAGTGTGGACCCGATAATATTAGTCGTAATGATATCCATTTGTTAATATCTCCTATAAGTTGATATGCCAAGGATATCCATTTCTTAATAGACTAATTCAGGCTAGCCATTATCTACATAAAAAGGATTGATGTCCCCATCAGCTTCAACAATTAAAAGAACTCACAGTACAAGAACTTCAGGTATTAAAACAAACAACACTTGTTGATCATACAGGAAGTTCAGGTATGCACTTTGTATGGATTAAGGTACTAGTTCTGTCTTGAGTGATTGGTTATGTTTGGCTTGATTTTATATTGTCTTGTTTTGGAATGGCATGCGGACTAATTATAGTGCAAATTCTGATTTCTCATTCCTTTTTAATCTACAGTGAAGAATATGGATAATGATCATTTTTTCAAAGTTCTTGTTGGCGATTTCGCAATAAGTTTGGTATGTTATTATTGATTAACATACATCATTATCACTTATATTATGATTGAAACAACGTGACATGTTTCTTTCTTCATAGACATTACCATGAAAATATATTGATAATTTGAACGACACGCTACGGAACCTAGATAGGGTTGTTCTCAATAGGCAAAAAAGGACACAGGAAGTGAGGGTTGGACTGACAGAGAATGAAATTCATCATTTCTTTAGGGAAGGTTGGGAGCAGTATGTGGCTGCTCATCACTTGAATCTGGGGGAGTTCGTAGTGTTTGAGCACAGAGGGGATTTCACTTTTGACACTATTGTGCTGGGTCACAATTCCTGTGATAAGACTTTTTCTGAGTCGCAAGAGTGAGAGTAGAGATGATGATGCGGATGATGATGTAGGTGGAGAGAAAAATGGTAAGGAAAATCCCCGTTATCAGACGACATTAGTCAACTCAGCCTTTTCACATGGTTATGTGGTGAGATATGTTAAAATCCCTTTAGTTGTTTTCAAGACTATTTGCTAGAACAAACGACATGTTGAGAAACAAGACTGTGGAGCTGCGAAGTCCACATGGGAATTATGGCCTACTAGAATTATTGCTTCTGTCGCAAACTATCAACAAGCTCGTTTAAGCAGATTGAATGATTTCCTAAAGAACTGTTTGGAACATTTTATTATGTTTTGATGATGGCCATACTAGCTGTTATAGCAAGCATGAAATAAGTTAGAAATCTTTGTATAAGTCTTTACTTAGAGTCTGACATGTTGTATAAGTTAAGTCAGACAAGTAATGTACTAGTTGGTAGGATGGCGAAGTAAAACAGAAATCGGGTAGAGTGAAGCCAGCCAAGTACCAGCAGAGAAGCATAAGAGACATATGGTCTGAATTATAACTAGGGAAGTTTGTGATGACCTTGGATAATTCTAATTTATAATTCAAATGATGGAATACATTATCAAATATGGTTTACACTGATCTCACCCAAATCAAGGATCAGTGAAGACAAGCAGTACTTGAAAGATCAAAGAAAATAAAAATGCAGTAAACCGGCAGAGTGAACTGACTAATGACTGAGTAAAGACAAAGCAGTGAAGGAAGAACTAACCAGCCAAGTCAGAAGGATCACTAAACCGTTTAGGGAACAGCCAAGTAAATTTTACTTGTTCAGATTTTGAAGAATGAAGAAGATTTAGAGGATCAAGCATTCAATATATAATCAATTGAGGATCAATCAAAGACAGATTTTGTGATAGACCTTCGAAGAAAAATCTGACCACTGAAATCAAGGAGAATACAATTAAGGAGGAATCAAGAGTTAAATTAAGGATTATTCGCCACATTAAATAGCCAACGGACGAAAATTCTAATCAAGGATCATCAAGGCTATAAATAGGAGGCATTGACAGACAAGAGAATAATGATTGAATCTGATAAGAAAAAAGCAAGAACTCAGTCAATTTGAAAAGCCTTCTATCTGAACTTAAAGGATAAATCTAGAGATCAACTCAAAGAATCGAACTTCAATTCCACATCAAGCAATCGAGATTGATCAACAAATCATGAATCCAATTCACACCAATCTAAAGCAATTGAATCGGAGGAATCGAGAAGGAGTTGCAACCTTTGTGATAGTTCTTTGAAAGATTTGTTCTCAAGGAGGCAGATGATAGACTCGAGTCAACCAAGCTTTTGAAGCCAGGAGTGATAGTCTTGAAGATTGTGAAGCTTGTGTAGCCAAAGACAATCTATCTATTGTATTTGTGAAAACATTAGTGAATTCCTCCAATCTTACAGGAGAAGAGTGGATTATGGGATTACACCACCTGAACCACTATAAGCCTTTGTGTCAATTTACTTTCAAGATTTTACTTTACCGCAATTACTATATTGCATTTTATATCTGTGATTGCTTAACCTACTTTGAAATAACATTTTAAGAAGGGACTTATCCGCTGCCAAAAAAAAGTTTTTGAAACCTCCACTATAGTCATTCACCCCCTCCCCCTCTGACTATAGTTTCACCCTTCTCTAGGACCAACAATTGGTATCAGAGCAGTGTTCCTAGTATCAGAACCTGTTCAGATCTAATTTCTGGTAACAAGAAGATCACACACTTTCAAAGTAGTTTTCAAATCTGTAATTTGAACTTTTCTGCATATACAATTCTTTCCATCATGGAATCATCATGTTTTATGCATAAGATTCCGGTTTTTAATGTAAATAATTTTTAAGAATACAAAATTAGAATACTTTCTCATCTTGCAGCAACTCATGAGGAGATGTTGGATGTCATCATGATGGACCAATCCAGATCATAACTATTGCAACAACAGGAGCAGATCAAGGAAAAGAAATAGTCAAAGAAAAGAAGAACTGGACAAAGGATGACAGGAGAAAAGCAAATCTTGACTTTGTGGCAAAACACATGATTATGAACACTCTAGACAACAATATATTCTTGAGGATCAATGATTGCAAAACTGCAATGGAGATGTGGGAGAAATTGGCTCTAATCAATGAGGGATTAGAGGCAATCAAGTAAAACAAATTATCTGTTGTAAAACAGAAATTTCAAAATTTCGAAATGAAAACTGGAGAATCCATTGATCAAATGGACACCAGATTTTCAAGCATCTTGAGTGAACTACAACAACTAGGTCACTCATATCCACAGAAAGAAGTGTGCTTGAAAATCCTAAGGAGTCTACCAGACAGATGGAAAATCATTACATCTGTAATCAAAGGCACCATAAATTTAGAAAAAACTGGCACTTTAACCTTGATGTCACAGTCGAAGGCTCATGAATTTGAGTTAAACAATGAAGAAGGTGCACCAAATGAGTTGAACAAGAATAAGGCACACATTATGTCCCAAAGAAGTCACCAAATTGACTTAACCAAAGAAAGAGACAAAAGAGTTGAAAGAGCATATTGCATTACTGACAAAGAAGTTCAACAGATTCAAGAGAAGACAAACCAAAGAAAACTCTTCATAAAACCAGACATCATCCACAAGCAAAGACATGAAGAAAAAGGATGATGATTATAGATTCTTCAACTGCAACAAAAAGGGACACTTCAAAACTAATTGTCCTGAAGAAAAGAGAGACAAGGAAGATGAAAGGAGAGAGCAAAAGTCTAAAGATAAGAAGAAGTATTCAACAGAAAAATGGAAGAGCAGAAAAGCTCTAAAAGCTGGAAAAAAACAGTGATGATGACAGTTCAGCTGATTCATCTGACAATGACACAAGTGGAGATGACAGTTCAGACAATAGAAAGGCATATCTATGTCTGATGACTAAAGAAATTGAAGAGAGTGAGGTAATATGCAGTACATCCTCATCAAATGCATCCATATTTGACATTGCACAATCTTCTATCTTCCCATTAGATTCTGCAAACCTTATTCAAAATCTCATGAGTAAATTTGAAGAAATTCAAACAAATCATGAAATTATGGAACAAGAATATGAGAATCTGATGTTGGGTCAAGTAATAAAAATACTCGATACCTAAATAACACACTAGCAAGAGAACTAGGTTCAGTTGTAGTATAGTTAAATAGAGTCGAGGTCGATCCCACAGAGACTCGGCTTAAACGAAATATAACTTATTAAACTAAAGGCAAATTAAAGGCGGTCTATGACCAACAATTAACGTAGAATTAAGATTGACACAATAGAAACACAAAACCAACAAAAGACACAACGACACTAAGACACTTATTTTTATAGGTTTAATAAATAATTAACAAACAGAATTGATAAAGCTAGTAGTAATTACTCCCTCATGCTATGTAGATTGGCGACGAGACAAAATAAGACATTTAAGATTAATTATTCTGACAACGGGAGTCACCCCCTAAAATAGATCTAGCTCCGGGTAGGCCATCTAGATCATCGTGTCTCCATTACGTGACTTCACATTTTTAGTCTCCATCTCATATAACTTCTGACACAACTACAAAACTAGGGATGCCGGTATAAACCTTAAGCTCATCTAAGCAACATTCCTATGGTTAGGCGTACTTCTTAGACACCGATTCAATCTTTATCCTAAGTAACAATCACTTTTTGGGTCTCATGTTAAATTACAATGACAAATAATTAAGTTGATCAAGTTTAACTACTCGTTTGAATTACAAAGCAGAGAACCTAACGTAGTCGAAGCCGTTCACAGAAAAATCAAGAACATCACAGATCTCGCTCCCAGCGAGACATAGGCTTGCTGCTAGGGAGCTCAGATCTGAACCAGATTTGCTCGTGAAACGTCTTTCACGTCTCAGATCTACATAAACATGGGTTCGTTAATTAACTACATCACGAAATCAATACACCAAACGACTACTCCACAACGAAATAAATTAGATCTACGAATAAAGATTGCATAATAGAGTAGACATTACCCTTGAAGACGAGCGTGATTCCCACTCCTCGATACGATCTCTAACCGGCGATTCTAACGACTCCGTAATGAAAGAACATAAAATAAAGAAAACATATATTGAAAATAAAATCAATGTTGTGAAATTGTATTTTTTTTCTAAAGTATTCTAAAGTGTGTGTAATAAAATTGTGGCTGCTCCTTTATATAGAGACTTAGACCGACTTAAAGATATATTTGAAAATCCTAAAACGCGTAGAGATAACTCCCAGCCGATCTCCCAGATTTACTGGACTCGCCCCCAGCGAGTTGATGACTCACTGCCAGTGAGCTCACTGCTTTCTGATTGGCTCGCTGGCTTTTCTTGTTCCTTACTCCACTTTTCATGTTGCTTCGGTATTTATCTTTAATGCAATCCGATTCTGCCTTGATTTCTCTTGAGATTTACTTCCTCCGATAATAGATACCTTCCGATTTATCGCAATCTATAAAATCAATATTTATTGCACAGTAAATCATATTTAAATAATAAAAACAGATAAATACCAAATTATATCTTATAAATCACACAATACTAAATAATCAACATAAACATGTGATTTAATATAAAATATATATTATTAATCTCAATTTAAGGTCAACGTTGATGACTTTTATGGGTATAATTTGACCGTCATCAACTACTCCCCACTTAGACTTTGATCGTCCCGAACAAAGCTTCAATAAGTCATTCCCCAAGACAACAGTTTTCAGGGTCAACACATACTTACACAAGAAACTTGAGTCAACTCATACCACTCATGCTCATAAGGTATCCATTATTCACTACTTGCTATGAATCGAAGTGATGTTTGCATGTGCATTTAGTTTTATATATTCGTGGCAAGATTAAAGTTTATGCCAACTTCACAGTCTTAACCTACCAACATCAGCATTCCCACTTCTTAAGCCTCGCAATGGTTAAAGACATGGTGCAATAAGCAAGAGCGTCATCCATAAGGTTTTTGGACTCGGAGACCGAGAAAATACTCAAAGCCTCTTAAAACGTGAATTTCTTCGCATTTTCATAATTTCACGCTTTACCACTTCTCAAGAAAGAAACTTTCTTTAAAGGTAAAGTATGCATTGCAAGAATCCCCCTCTCACGGATTAGTGGACAACATTGAATATTACCACAAGCGTGAGGCTACTTTGGTAACGTTACTACAACCCCAGTGTTTAACGCATTGTCAAAACACAGATAATTCTCAAGCTTATTACTCCGCTTTGATGGCTAGATGATAGGAATACATCAGCAGATAAATTTTGACACTAAGTCTGCATAACCAATCATCAACGCAATGTACACATAATTCTTCCAGTTATTTTAATTCGTGCGGTATTCGTCGATTCACACATTGAGTAATCGAATAATAAACAACTACTTGCAACGGTCGGCATGAATATCCTTAAATTTACATTCACATAAGTATAAAATGATCACGTACTCATGCAACTTGGTTCCTTCCCTACTCATTCCATGTATAAGAACTCACAATTCTAAGGGTACGAGATAATTAATTTTTTCATTTTTTCACCGTTTCATTCAATTGTTCAATTATAGCATATAATAGCTAAGTCTCCTAACCCCCCACTTAAACTTGGCATTGTCCCCAATGACAAAGAAAAAGGAGAATTTCAGAAAAAGACTTAGCTCTGGAAATGGCTCTCAAGTAAGTGTAGAATATAAGAGTGATCCAAGCACGTCGTTGAGAAGCAAAGTAAAACCTGTTTAAGCAAACCAAACAGAAACTCCATGAAACCGTTAATAACATGTCAATGGAAGTTATAAAATAATGTGGCAGTAATTAGATATAGAATATCCAAAAACAAATTAAGCCACTTTATTTCATACAACCAACGACAAGGAAAACCAAAGAGTTATAACTACAAAACTCACATGGCGGCTATCAAGGAAAAAACCTCGTTTATTCCGAACATAGAATCAGAATATGGCGAGATGAAAAAAACCTTAACAGTCTCATGTTAATTTATTCAAAACAAAAATAAAATAAAAAGATAGTTTTTAAGAAATAGTTCTGAGGTTATAGTCACCAGCTCGACTTAATTCAACGATGGTTTAAGTATAGGTAGGATCTTCAAGAGTGAAGACTTCCTCCTCCGTTCCTTGACCAAGACCAATGTAATGTTTCACACGGTGTCCATTAACCACAAAAGTGGATTGATCCTTAAGGTTTAATAACTCAACAGCTCCAGAAGGGAAAACCATACTTACTTGATAAGGGCCATACCATCGTGATTTTAACTTGCCAGGAAAGAGTCTCAAGCGCGAATTGTAAAGAAGAACCAGATCGCCTTCCTTAAAGGTGCTGTCCAATATTTTCTTATCATGGAATTTCTTTGTGCGCTCCTTAAATATTTTTGCATTCTCATAGGCTTCCAGACGAAACTCCTCTAGGCGAGTCAATTACGACAATCTTCTTTCTCCAGCTAAACTCTTATCAAAATTCAACATACGCGTAGCCCACATGGCTTTCGTGTTCAAGTTCAACCGGTAGATGACATGCTTTTCCAAAAACAATCTTATAAGGGGACATTCCAATAGTCATCTTATAAGCAGTTCTATAAGCCCATAAAGCATCGTCTAATTGCAACGACCAATCCTTTCTAGTCGTATTCACAGTTTTTTCCAAAATGCGCTTTATTTCTCAATTTGTAACCTCAACTTGTCCACTTGTTTGAGGGTGATAAGCAGTAGCTAATTTGTGTCTAACTCCGTATTTAATCATCAACTTTTAAAACGGCCTATTGCAAAAATGGCTTCCATTATCACTAATAATGGCACGAGGGGTTCCAAACCGCGTAAAAATATTCTTCTTCAAGAACTTCAGAACGACCTTCGCATCGTTAGTAGGCAAAGCAATGGCCTCAACCCATTTGGACACGTAGTCGACCGCCACTAAGATATAGCGGTTGGACAAAGATGAAGTAAAGGGTCCCACAAAATCAATACCCCAAACATCAAAGAGTTCCACCTCTAGGATATTCTTCAGTGGCATTTCATTCCTTCTCGAGATATTTCCCTTCATTTGGCAAGTATGACAAGATCTAACATATTGATGCTCATCTTTGAACAAAGTGGGCCAGTAAAAACACATTGGAGAACTTTCACAGCCGTCTTCTCTCCTCCATAATGTCCTCCGGCCTCATAAGCGTGGCAATGTTTAAGGATATCAAACATCTCCTCTTCCGGCACACATCTCCTAAAGACATTGTCGGATCCTAGCTTAAACAGATAGGGCTCTTCCAATAATAGTGCCTAAGATCCTTGAAGAATTTCTTTCTTTCTTGGGGGTTGAGATTTGGTGGCAAGTATTTCACGGATAGATAATTCACGAAGTCTTTAAACTATGGTTGTGTCTTCTCCTTCACAACCTCAACACGCGAAGATACTGCAGCGCACTCATCCTTTCCATGTATGGCTGTGATGGAGAATAATTCTTCATCAGGAAATGTTTCTCCAATCTCGGTCATTGGCTCATTATCCTCTATGCATAAACGGGAAAGATGATCCGCAACCAGATTCTCAGATCCTTTCTTATCACGGATTTCTACATCAAACTCTTGCAATAGTAGAATCCATCTCAATAACCTTGGCTTGGAATTTTGTTTGGCTAAAAGATACTTCAAAGCTGTATGGTCCGTCCAAACAGTGACTTTAGATCCTACTAAATAAGATCTAAACTTGTCAAAAGCAAAGATAACAGCCAGAAGCTCTTTCTCAGTAGTTGCATAATTCCTTTGAGCAGTATTTAAAGTTCGACTAGCATAGTAGATGGGCCTAAAGATCTTGTATTTTCTTTGTCCTAAGGCCGCACCTACAGCATTATCTCTTGCATCGCACATCAACTCAAAAGGTAGATTCCAATCAGGCGCAATCAGAATGGGTGCAGTAATAAGCATGCTCTTTAACTCATTGAAAGCTTTCATGCACTCATTAGTAAACACAAATGGCACATCCTTGGCCAATAACTCAGTAAGAGGTCTAGAGATTAAGGAAAAGTCCTTCACGAACCGACGATAGAATCCCGCGTGGCCAAGAAAACCTCGCAATGTCTTAAGATTGGTTGGTGGAGGCAGTTTTTCAATCACCTCTACTTTTGCTCTATCCACCTCTATACCATTCTTTGAAATGCGGTGGCCAAGTACTATACCTTCAGTAACCATAATATGACATTTCTCCCAGTTAAGAACCAGATTCGTCTCCTCGTATCTCTTCAAGACTCATGCTAGATGCGTGAGACATGAATCGAAATCATCTCCAAATACAGAGAAATCATCCAAAAAGATCTCTAGGAAATCTTCAACCATATCAGCAAACAGAGAAATCATGCATCTTTGAAACGTTGCTGGTGCATTGCACAAACCAAAAGGCATTCTATTGTAAGCAAAGGTTCCATATGGACATGTAAAAGTGGTCTTTTCAAGATCCTCGGGTGCGATATGAATTTATCCCGAGTAACCGTCAAGAAAGCAATAAAATGCATGTCCGCTCAGTCTCTCGAGCATTTGATCAATGAAGGGAAGAGGGAAGTGATCCTTACGAGTGCATCATTCAACTTCTTAAAGTCAATGCACACTCTATGACCAATAATGAGTCTAACAGGAATTAACTCGTTTAACTCATTAGCTTGCACCATCAAACCCCCCTTCTTCGGAACTACGTGGATCGGGCTAACCCATTCACTATCAGAGATAGCAAAGATGATTCTCATTTCTAACATCTTAATAACTTCATCCCTAACCACGTCCTTCAATTGTGGAGTCAACCTTCTTTGGGGTTGTGCAACCGCTTTCTTTGCAGGATCGACGGAGATTTTATGCATGCACACGCTAGGGCTAATGCCTTTAATGTCAGCTATTGTCCATCCAAATGCTCCGCGATACTCTCTCAACACTCACATCAGCTTTTCTTCTTGTATTTCACTCAAGGCAGAAGAAATAATAAGCGGCAAGGTCTCACCTTGAAGGAATACATACTTCAAATGTGCAGGCAGAGGCTTCAACGTCAGATTGGTAGGTGGTTCTTCTAACGAGGTCTTTAACTTTTGTCTGGTTAGCTTAAGTTCAAAGAACTTATGCCATGTCGGTCTATGGTAGAATTTTTCAACCTCGGTAGACTTCATCTCCTCAACATGGCCAGGGGTTCCTCTACTACATCCAGGCCATATCACTTTTTCTTCCTTGCTACATTCACATGGAACTTCATCCTCTAACTCTAGAGTAGCCTCGAGGAAGTCTTTAATATCTTCATATTCTTGGAAGTCATTGACAAGCTTGTCAACAGAATCCAACATGAAACATGCATCCTCTCCGTCATCAGGTGTCTTCATAGTATCAAACACGTTGAATGCTATTTCATCTCCATTAACTCTTAACACTAACTCTCCTTTGTAAACATCGATAAGCATCCTACTAGTGGCCATAAAAGGTCTTCCTAAGATTAGGGGCACTTCGTAGTTAGCTTCCATATCTAGCACAACAAAGTCGACTAGAAACACAAACTTCTCAACTCTTACTAGCACATCCTCAACCACTCCACAAGGTTCCTTAACTGAATGATCAGCTAATTGTAAAGTAATTGAAGTCTTTTTAAGGTCTTTCATACCTAGCTTTTCAAAAATGGATAGAGGCATCAGATTTACGCTCGCTCCTAGATCACACAAGGCCTTGTTCAAACATATGTTACCTATGGTGCAGGGAATGAGAAAAATTCCTGGATCCTTGCACTTAGCGGGTAACTTATGTTGAAGAATGGATGAGCACTCCTCATTTAGGCAAATGGTCTCTAAATCTAGGAGTTTCCTCTTAGTAGAGACAACTTCTTTTAAGAACTTGGTGTACTCAGGCATCTCAGCAAGTGCTTCAACTAAAGGTATATTGATGTGTAACTTTCTAAAGATATCAATTAACTTCTTATACCTTTTGTCATCAACCTTAGGCTCAGATTTGCGTGGAGGATAAGGTAAGGTTGAAGGATCGACATCAGTGAAAATAGGATACTTGTTATTATAAAGCTCAACTCTAGGGCCAGCAGGTTCCTTATAGGTTTCTTGCTCCGGCAAGGTTCTAGAGGCATTTGCTTCCTTTCTTGGCTCACCATCTTTACTCTCTATGGTTTTCTCTTTTTCTTTTAAAGATGGTGGAGTTATTTCTTTCTCACTTCTAGTCATGATCGCATTCAAATCCTTAGGATTTTTATCAGTGTTGCTTGGCAATCCTCCAGGAGGTCTTGTTGAGACTTGCTCAGCTAACTGTCCTATTTGGTGAGTGATATTCTGGACTATGGCTTCTTGATTGGTCACCTTAGCATCGTTCTTCTGACAATATTGGCTAAAGTTAGTGGCTAACTCAGCCATCGATTTTGAAAGTTGTCCCATATTGTCAGTAACGACATTGCTCAATTTTTCTATCGCAGCTTCCCGACCAAAAGTTTTCGTTTGCTGGGGTACATAAGTAGTAGGCGGTTTAGGTCCTACTCCTGCATTGAGGTCACTATATCGGAATCCAGGATGGTTATGGTTAGGCTTATATCCTCCCTATTGATTTCCTTGTCTCCCAATATAATTAGCTTCTTCAGTACCAGCATTCTCACTTTGATGAGTCACTTCGATTCCAGTCCCTTTCTCTACTCTTGCCATCCTCGCTTGCATTCCATCTACCTTATTGTTGATAACAGACAGTTGTTCTAAGATTTTGGTAGATGCACTATCCTCAAATATGTCAATGGCCATCTTCACAGTAGCTATGTCATTGCCTCCCCATTGACTATTCATCATTATTTGCTCCATCTTTCCTTGTGCCACCTCAGGAGATAAAAGAACGAACGATCCATTGCTAGAGACGTCTACTCTAATTTTCTCAGTCTCTCTCAATCCATGGTAAAAAGTTTGCATTAAAAGCCAAAGAAAGATATCATGATGAGGACACTTTCTCATAGCTTCTTTAAAATGCTCCCAAGCTTGATCAAAACTCTCCCCAGGTTGTTGCTTAAATCCTAAGATGTCCTGGCGTAACTTAAAGGTTTTTCCTAAAGGAAAATACTTATTCATGAATTTTTACAACAATTGTTCCCAAGTAGTGATAGATCCAGCCTCTAAAGAGAGAAGCCATTGCTTAGCTTTATCTTTCAAAGTGAAAGGGAAAAGCTTAAGACGAATGTTACCCTCCGGGATTAATTTCGGCTTCACAAGGGCTAACGATTTCCAAGAAATTTGTCACGTGAACACCAGGATCCTCGTTTTGGATTCCATGAAAAGTGGAATAGTTGGTCACCATTTGAACTACATTAGGCCTAGGGTGATAGACTTCCAAAGCATTTTGTGGTGCTACGATAGCGGGAATGAATTGCTCAATAGTAGGTGTTGCATAACTTTGTAAAGTGCGCCTTTCTCCTTGAGCTAGGGCTTGGTTTCCATTATTATCATTAAGATTATTCACATTATTAGCATTATTAACAACTTTTTCAGGATTAAGTACGTGGTTCGGATTGTTCAGAACGCCTTCCATTTCTGCCTCAGATTCAGAGTGCTCAGAATGATCGGTTGTATGTCCTTCTTCCAATCCGTGCTCGCTTTCCTCAAAATTTGGATCCTCTTCTCCTTGTTTAGCCAGTTCTCTAGATAACTTCCTATTTTGCCTTGCAAATTTCTCTATTTCATGATTATATGGCTCAAGAGGTTCCTTCGATTTCCGAGTTGCGTACTATAAAATAACAAAAAACAATAAAACAATTAAAAACTTAAAAGGGTAGGCCTTTAAATAGACTATATAATTAAAACAAAAATAAAACAGACTCTAAAAATTATGAAAAACACAAAGCAGAAATTGTGTAAAATGAAACGGAACAGAAAATCGCCTGAGAAAAGCGGGTCGGCTCCCAACGAGCAGGAGTTCATTTGCCGTGACACCAGACCGATGCCTGAGAAGCGCCATATTTGTTTTACGACACTAACAGGTTAATTCTATGCTACGAAAAATAATTAAATAGACACTATTCACAATATTTATGAATTTACTTTTAATAAAATAAGCGATACTTGATTAATGACTCGAGTCCCCGGCAACGGCGCCAAAAACGTGATGTCGGGTCAAGTAATAAAAATACTCGATACCTAAATAACACACTAGCAAGAGAACTAGGTTCAGTTGTAGTATAGTTAAATAGAGTCGAGGTCGATCCCACAGAGACTCGGCTTAAACGAAATATTACTTATTAAACTAAAAGCTAATTAAAGGCGGTCTACGACCAACAATTAACGTAGAATTAAGATTGACACAATAGAAACACAAAACCAACAAAAGACACAACGACACTAAGACACTTATTTTTATAGGTTTTATAAATAATTAACAAACGGTATTGATAACGCTTGTAGTAATTACTCCCCCATGCTATGTAGATTGGCGACGAGACAAAATAAGACATTTAAGATTAATTATTCTGACTACGGGAGTCACCCCCTAAAATAGATCTAGCTCTAGGTAGGCCATCTAGATCATCGTGTCTCCATTACGTGACTTCAAATTTTTAGTCTCCATCTCATATAACTTCTGATACAACTACAAAACTAGGGATACCGGTATAAACCGTAACCTCATCTAAGCAACATTCCTCCGGTTAGGCGTACTTTTCAGACACCGATTCAATCTATGTCCTAAGTAACAATCACTTTTTGGGTCTCATGTTAATTTACAATGACAAATAATTAAGTTGATCAAGTTTAATTACTCATTTGAATTACAAATCAGAGAACCTGACGTAGTCGAAGCCGTTCACAGACAAATCAAGAACATCACAGATCTCGCTCCCAGCGAGACATAGGCACGCTGCCAGCGAGCTCAGATATGAACCAGATTTTCTCGTGAAACGTCTTTCACGTCTCAGATCTACATAAACATGGGTTCGTTAATTAACTACATCACAAAATCAATACACAAAACGACTACTCCATAACAAAATAAATTAGATCTACGAATAAAGATTGCATAATAGAGTAGACATTAACGTTGAAAACGAGCGTGATTCCCACTCCTCGATACGATCTCTAACCGGCGATTCTAACGACTCCGTAATGAAAGAACATAAAATAAAGAAAACATATATTGAAAATAAAACCAATGTTGTGAAATTGTATTTTTTTCTAAAGTATTCTAAAGTGTGGCTAATGAAATTTGTGGCTGCTCCTTTATATAGAGACTTAGACCGACTTATAGATATATTTGAAAATCCTAAAACGAGTAGAGATAACTCCCAGCCGATCTCCCAGATTTACTGGACTCACCCCAAATGAAGTGATGACTCATTGCCAAATGAGCCGATGACTCGCTGCCAGCGAGCTCACTGCTTTCTAATTGGCTCGTTGGCTTTTCTTGTTCCTTACTCCACTTTTCATGCTGCTTCGGTATTTATCTTTAATGCAATCCGATTCTGCCTTGATTTCTCTTGAGATTTACTTCCTCCAATAATAGATACCTTCCGATTCATCGCAATCTATAAAATCAATATTTATTGCACAGTAAATCATATTTAAATAATAGAAACAGATAAATACCAAATTATATCTTATAAATCACACAATACTAAATAATCAACATAAACATGTGATTTAATATAAAATATATTATTAATCTCGATTTAAGGTCAACGTTGATGACTTTTATGGGTATAATTTGACCGTCATCAGAATCTGAGAGCGGAAAATTAAAGATTAAAGAAAGAATTGGGTGGACTGAAAGCTGAATCAATAAGTATGGAAATATACTCAACTGATCAACAAGCAGCAGATGATCACTCATCCGATGTTGATGATTCACCGAGAAAAGCTCCCTACCGCTTAAGAGCACCACTGCACCACTTAATACACCACCTTACAAACCCCACAAAGGTTTGGATCCGATCCGTATTGGCTACAATAGTCAAGATGAGAAAGGAAACAATGGACAGCACAATTCTGAATCAAGGACCAAAATTGGACCCAAATTCAGAAGAGGACATTCCATAGTTTCAACTACTCATCCTGCACCAGAGAAGTCAAAACCCAGTGCAATAAAACAGCTGAGCAAATCATCTTACCAGCCTACTAAGGGCAAAGGGTTACTAAAAGGTAAGGGCATACTTCACCCTTCAGAAGATGATTGGAATGTTTCACCACCAGTATACAAAAGGAAACCAGTTCACAAACAGCCATTTGGATTCGAAAAACCAACATAAACTGGCCTGGATTTAAAAGACAGCTTTGAGAATAGGTCACCTTCTAGCTACTTGAGAGGGAAACAAGATGCAAATATGCTAAAAGCAGAAAATTGTATCAGAATACTTTTAAATCTATTATAAGCTATTCTGCCATGCCTTACACTTATGAGGTTTATGACTTCAACTATCCAAGAATATGATCCTTTGGATTTACACTTGGAGTAAGAGGCATGACCGCTAACAAGTATGGACTCAACCAGTGTTGGGTACCTAAAACTGCATAATTTGTTTTGCAGGATGTCTTGTACATAGACAATGGATGTTCCAGACACATGACATGAAATAAAGGATGGCTTATAGACTTTAAAGCTTTTGATGAATCCAAAGTTACATTTGGAAAACCCCGGCAAGATTAAGGGGGAAGGCATACTGACAAAGAAAAATCTGAAGATTCAAAATGTAAAAGAGAAGACAACAAGCATGTGGTAAATTGCAGGACAACAAAGGAATTATATGGACTCAAACAGGCACCAAGAGCCTGGTAAGAGACACTGTCACAATTCCTAATCAAAAATGGATTCAACAAAGGGACTATTGACAAGACTCTCTTCAAACTAGAAAATGAACAAGCACTTTGTTGGTTCAGATCTATGTTGATGACATCATTTTTGGATCAGAAGATGAGAAGCTGTGTGAGATATTTGCAAATCTGATGAAAAGTAAATTTCAAATGAGTATGATGGAAGAACTCAACTATTTTCTTGGTTTACAAGTGAAACAAATGGAAGATGACATCTTTATCAATCAAATCAAGTATACAAAGGACTTTATACACAAATATGGTATGGATACAAGTCGCACATCATAAACACCAATGTGTGGAAGAGTGATTCTTGAGAAGGATGAAAATGGAAAGAGGTTGATCGAAAGTTATATAGAGGGATTATTGGATCTCTACTTTATCTAATCAAGCGCACTGATATAGCATTTGCGGTAGGAGTATGTGCAAGATTTCAAGCTCAACCTAAGGAATCTCACTTACTAGCGCGACTAAGAGAATCATAAAATATCTCAAGAACACAATCAATGTGTGAATTTGGTATCCAAAAGATGGAGGATTCAAACTAATATCATATTTAGACTCAGACTATACTGGATGCAAGATTGATAGAAAAAGCACTTCTGGAACTTGTCAAATTCTAGGCAGCAGACTAGTATCATGGTCTAGCAAAAACCAAAACTCTATATCCACTTCAACAACAGAAGCAGAATATATAACAGCAGGTAGCTGCTGTGCATAAGTGTTGTGGATCAGACAACAGGTAAGGGACTATGGAATAGAGGAGATGACAATTCCAATTATGTGTGATAACACAAGTGCAATATCTATAACTGAGAATCCAGTATTTCATTCAAGAACAAAGCATATTGATGTGAGACATCACTTTATCAGATATCATGTGGAAAAAGGAGATGTTATTTTAAGATACATACCAACTGAAGATCAATTGGCTGATATCTTCACAAAACCACTCAATCATGGAAGAGTTTGCAAGTTGAGAATTGAGTTAGGAATGATTGAAATTGATTAAGGAGTAGCTAACTGAAGTAATCAGTCGAGTGACTTCATCAGCTGATTGAACCTTTGCCACTTTGGGTGCGCTCACTTGGCAGGTAAGGCACTGGTAACCAACGAAGTTCACTTCACTGATTGTTAGGAACAGTTTTATACAGCAGCTCAAATAAAGAAGTCACTACACCGGCTTAGTTACCAGCCAAGTTACTCCAACGCTGAATACTTTGGAGAAAAGTGAGAAGTATGACAGCAATGCCTCGATTCAAGAAACAATCCCCAGTACAGATCAAGGGGGAATGAGGGACAATACCAAAGCTGAAATCACCATTACACAAGAAGGAGTACATTTGTTGAATCCAAATTGGACAATCTGATTAGCACAACTGATACTACCAACAACATTATGTTACAACGCCAAGATGATGCTGCCAAAAAGGGAGAAAGAAGAGGTATGCCTGAAACTTCTAAGAGGATGAAAATGTTTTATTCATTTTGGCGAGTTTTATTTCTTTTATCATATGGAAAATGCTTACTAATGTTCAGGCTTATGACGGTTTTGGCATCATCAAAAGGGGGAAATTGTTAGAAATATTTTATTATGTTTTGATGATGGCCATACTAGCTGTTATAGCAAGCCTAAAATGAGTTAGAAATCTCTGTATAAGTCTTTACTTAAAGTCTGACATGTTGTATAAGTTGAGTCAGACAAGTAATGTACTAGTTGGTAGGATGGCGAAGTAAAACAGAAATCCAGCAGAGAAGAATAAGAGACGTATGGTCCGACTTATAACCAGGGAAGTCTGTGATGACCTTGGATAAGTCTAAGTTATAATTCAAATGATGGAATACATTGTCAAATATGGTGTACACTGATCTTACCCAAATCAAGGATCAGTTAAGTACAAGAAGTACCTGAAAGATCAAAGAAAATAAAAATGCAGTAAACCGGAAAAGTGAACTGACTATCGGCTGAGTAAAGAAAAAACAGTGAAGGAAGAACTAATTAGCCAAGTCAGAAGGATCACTTAACCGTTCAGGGAACGGCCAAGTAAACTTTACTTGTTCAGATTTTGAAGAATGAAGAAGATTGAGAGGATCAAGCATTCAATGCATAATCAATTGATGATCAATCAAAGACGGATTTTGTGATAGACGTTTGAAGAAAAATCTGACAACTGAAATCAAAGAGAATACAATTAAGGGGCGATCAAGAGTTAAATCAAGGATTATTCCCTACATTAATCAGCCAACGGACGAAAATTCAAGTCAAGGATCATCAAGGCTATAAATAGAAGGCATTGACAGACAAGATAAGTAATGATTGAATCTGATAAGAAACAAGCAGAAACTCTGTCAATTTGAAAAGCCTTATATCTGAACTTAAAGGATAAATCTAGAGAACAACTCAGCAATCAGAACTTCAATTCCACATCAAGCACTGAGATTGATCAACAAATCTGTGAATCCAATTCACACCAATCTGAAGCAATTGAATCAAAGGAATCTAAGAAGGAGTTGCAACCTTTGTGATAGCTGCTGAAAGATTGAAAGATTTGTTCTCAAAGAGCAGTGATAGAGACTGAGTCACTGAAGCTTTTGAAGCCAAGGAATGATAGTCTTGAAGATTTTGAAGCTTGTGTAGCCAAGGACAATATATCTATTGTATCTATGAAAACAATAGTGAATTCTGTTAAATATAGTGTACCCGAAAGACAATTGTTGCTTGTCCTTATGGGCAAGTGGGAGATTGTTGGAAGTAGCGCCCGAAAGACAATTTATGTAATTGTTTTTATAATTAATAAATGACAGATTTATTCTCATCTTATTATTTTCTTCGTGCTTATAAGTAATACACAACTGAAAACCCCAAGTCGTATCATATGTAGCCATATAACTTAGTGTGTGTCACGCAAGAGGATTAAGTTTATGGTGATACACTTGAACTGTAAGTCCGTGGTGAAGTTAATCAAAGTATGGGGTCTATTGACTAAACCACCATTAATGTGCCCGGAACACTTTATGGTGTGACCGTCTTATCCGGACCGTCGATATTGGTTGTCTAAGTGGGCCATTTATATTTGATGAGAGTCATACAGGATTGGACCGATTTAATCTGCGTTTCTCATATAATTCCGTGATTGAGAAATCTTATTAAATCATAAGATGATCATCTATGGATTAACCTTAATCCTGAAGTGATTACAGACTCCTACTAGTTTCAGGATAGGGTTTGATGTGTTCGTTAAGGATCGCTAAGAGGCGCGGTCCGAATCACTTTCACGTTGGCACTATTTTGGGATGAGTGAGAAGTGTGTGTCTCACAGATATGGAATCCATTCCTTCCTGCGGGAAGTAGAAAGACAGTCCCATTATTTGTTAATCCTAGAAACTGATCGATCCGTGAAGTTCGTATTGGTTATGAACTAATTGATCACTAGTGGGTTAATGGTAAATAAGGATGAGATGTATTGAAGATGGTTTACTTCATTACGGATAATCTATGGAGGGTTAGTTTCTATGTAATGATTATATCAATGAACATTATCGACTCATCGTTTTGAGAATAAGTTATATCTATAATCAATAGAGTTCAGTTTCGGATTTATGGTGACGTAATTCCGGAATTAATGAATTAAGTAGAAATATTCTGTTCGATGAATATTTTATTCAATTTATTGTAGCTACAGGTTATAGGTCCATGGTCCCCGGGTTGGCTCCTAACACGCGAGTGTTTTCTCGTTTTATGGAACCACGAGAATAAATTAAATAGTTGGTGTATTGGATTAATATGCAATATTATTTATTTTGGTAAATAATATGTAAAATAGAAAAGACATCTTCTATTAAGAAATAATGACATGGTTGGCACCATTTTGTGATAAAGTTGGGAAAAGAAATTTCCCTAGATTATGTCACATGTGTAATTAATTAATTATCTATTTGTTGGATAATTAATGGAAAAATAAGATATTGATTTTTTGGGAATTATCTCTTATCTTTTGGCAAATATCTTTTCCTTATGGGAATAGGTAATTGTGGTGTGAAAATGATAACTTTCTTGGCTAGTTATTTTCCTATATAAAGAGAGTTCCTCCAAGCACAAAAACACACATAATTGTGCCACTTATCAAATAAAGGAGAGAAAAATTAGTTTCTTGTTCTAGCCATTAAGAGAAGAAAAACCTAGGGTTTTTTCTTGTGCATATTCGAGAAGGTTCTACGGCAAGGATCGACGTCCACTAGTCGTCGCTAGGAGATACAATCCGGTAGATTGTGGCTTCTCTTTATGTCAATTTATTATTCCTCTCCGTTAAGGTAAATATTCAACCTTCTCATAGTTAGATTAATTATTTATGTAGATCATATAGTGGTATAATCGCATACGAATTTATTCGTAGCTTCCGCTGTGCATGATCGAGCGTCTTGATCGGTGCTGTGACTCAGATCTGACGATCCAATTATGGATCGGATCCGGATTCGGGTTTCTGTATATCCAGCAAATTCCTCCAATCATCACAGGAGAAAAGTGGATTAAGGAACTACACCACTCTGAACCATTATAAGCCTTTGTGTCAATTTACTTTCAGCATTTTACTTTACAGGACTTCCTACATTGCATTTTATATCTGTGATTGCTTAACCTACTTTGAACTAACATTTTAAGAAGTGACTTATCCGCTGCCCAAAAGCTTTTGCATTGAGAAAAGTTTTTGAAACTCCACTATAGTCATTCACCCCCTTTGACTATAGTTTCACCTTCTCTCGGGACCAACAAGAACAATGACCTCAATGTAGAAGATACATGCATCTTTGAAGTCGTTGATCAGCCTATAGAAAATCATGTTGTGTTTAATGTGGAGATCATTAAATATGGATGTTGAAGATCGTTTATTTCCGTATCAATTTGGATTACTAACGTTTGGATTATTTCTGGATAATTTTTGTTTTGATCATTTTAAACCAAATGGATTACGTTTGAATGGCATTGGAATTACCTTGTATTTATTGTTTTGAACCGTCATATTTATGTTTTCATGATTGTGTGCATCATGTTTGGATAATGCAAAACCACCAACACAAATATTTTAAGTACTAGGATCCAGAACGTCATCCAATCTGACGTTTATATAGCACGAACCATGTAAGGTACGCTGATGTCAGATTTAGACGTCGCTAGTTCGATTGCAAGACCAACGACAGAGTGGCTGCCGTGTGTTGAACAAAATCTCATTTAGTTCTGGAGTGCTCAACGTCAGCAAAGCCGACGTTTGTGTTAAACACCCACGTCAGAGTCTTTGGTGTTTGTTAACCAAAAGAGTATTCAGTTCTGGAGTCCAAAACGTCGACGGATTTAATGGCATGTTTGTTATGCATGAATGGAATGGAATAAATTCATTCCATTACACCTTTTGATATGTGAAAGAATGGAATAAAAGATAGGATATGGTGGAAAAGGTGGGATGGGGTGGGTAGCCCTATCCTACACCCCACAACACCCTACCTCTCTACCTACCCTAGCTTACCCATCACCCCACCCTACCTACCCTACCCACCACCTTACCTTACCCACCCCACCCTATCTACTCCACAATCACCCTATCCTACCATACGCATCCTACCTACCTTACCCCACCACATTCTCTACTCCACCATCACCCACACATACCCTACCCTACCACACTGCTACCCTGCCCACCCCTACTGCCAATCCTACCCACCACCACACCTTACCTACCCACAATCTATGCTGAATGCATACCTCTATCCTACTGCCTACCCATCTTACCCCTACCTTACCCACCCTACACTACTCACCACCCTGCTACCCATCACACCCTCCCTACCCTACCCACCACCCTACCATACCCACTTTGCTACCTCACCTCACCACACCCTACCCTATATTACCATACCTACTCTGCCCTACCCTACCTTACCCACCACCCCACTCTACTGCACCCTGCCCACCCCTACCCTTACCCACCTCCCACCTTAACCTACCTTACCTATCTCTACCCTGCCCACCAACCCACCATATACCTTACCACCACCCCATCCTATCCTACCCTATTTCACCCTATCATGCCTTACGATCTTACCTACCTTACCCCAACATCTACTCTACCCTACCCTTTACCCCCTACCCCTACCACCCGCCTTACTTACTCCTACTTCATCTGCCCCTAATCTACCATACCACCCACCCACTCTTACCCCATCACCCACATGTTTTGTCCATTTTCATTTTATTCCATCGCATTCCATCCATTTTTGGAAGGAATGAAAATGGTTTTTTTTTCATTCAATTGGAATAAAATTTCATTCTATTCCATTCCCTCATAATCATACACAAACATTGGAATGGACTGAAAAATCATTTCATTCCATTCCATTCCGTCCTAACAAACGTCTGATTATATCTGAACGTCGATCGTCTTGACGTTAGGTAGGTTGCCGGCCGGAAAATTCAGTAGCCGGTCGGAAAAGTCTAAAAACTTCATTTTCCCATAATTAATGGCGTGTCAACCCATTGAGCGTGGTGTTTCATTGTTATCTTGTGAAAATCCGAGGAATGAAGATGAATTTTGATGGAAAAAAGGTTGAAGAAGATTCAAGAAGATGGGAAGAAGAATTTTGATGAGGAAGAAGAGAAGAATGGTGAAGAAGATTTTGAAGATGAAAGAACAAGGTTGAAGAAGATGAAGACGATGAAGATGAATTTTAATGATGAAGATGGAGATGATGATTTGGGTGAAAATTAAGTTGTCGGATTATAATGTTTCATTTTAATTATCAAAGAACTAAATTATATTTTATAAGATTTGTGGTATAAGTAAGTTTTAATTTTTTGGTAGTGTTTGGAGTACATAAATAATAAAAATATTCATGTGGTGCAAAAGTGATTTATAAGGTGCAAGAAAATCGTGATCTGAGTGAGTATTTCGTGATCTTAGATAGAAATACATATTTTAATTGATAGCACTAAAAATTTATATCATATTACATGCTTAAAGCGGAATTTTATGGTGGTGAATAACCACCAATAAACACATTTCATCGGATGAATGATTATAATTATGTCCATTAATTCTCAAACCAATTGAATTTAAAAATGAGTTTGGTGTATTGTACCACTTACATCTTATGATCATACATCACATATACAACTCTTTTATATTTCTCCTGTCACCTCCCCGGTCAACTCCCCTGGACCTACTATGGCTCTTGTTACCAGATATGTGTAAATGCGCCATACCAGAAAAGAAAAAGAAAAATATAAAAATAAGAAGAAAACGAAACAATCTATTCTGGCGAAAATCACAATCAATTGTCATAATGGTGATCTACACATTGGTTTTTATCACAACTATATTGATTGATTTATGTCCCACAATAATTAATGATGTAGATCACTATTATTATAATTGGTTATATAATTTCGTTGTTGCTGTATCATTCGTCGAGAAGAGAATAATGGCTAATTTGCATTAAAGTCAAAGCCCTTTAGGCTCCTTTGCTATGTCCCACCGGACCCACCCCATTCCAAATAATACCGGGTAACGGCTCCGAAGCACTAGTTAGTGAGTATAGCCGTTTGATGATCTCAAACAACCCTCTATCTTTCCTTACGTTTATATATATATATATAAACAAGAATTCCTCAATCACTGTCTTCCCAAGAAAATATAATAATCATAATCTCAACATTATTCTGAATATTGAACTTTCGGTTAATTAAAGCATCCATGGCTAAAGTTGATGCTCTTTCACTTCTCATCACCATCTTTGTCTTAATTTCAGGTACATATATATCTCCTACTACGTTTCTGTAGTTTCATTTTTCATACGTTTCTTATCTCTCAAAATTCTGAAAATTGAATTGCACCGAACCCTCTTCGGCATGCATCTTGTGTTTTGTGTTTTATGGAAAATGATACATACACATACACTTATCCACACACATCCATATAAAGGTGGATTTATGGTCCTGGATTTTTGTTTTTCTATTTTATTTTTTAAAGTTTTAAAATATGTTGTGAAAAAGTGATAGTTGTGTATGTGTGTGGATGATTTTATGTGCCTAAATTATCTTCTGTGTTTTAATCCGGAGAAAATGATTTTCGGATAAAAAATAATGAACCAACTCTCATAATTAGTATATTGCTCCTTGGTCAAAAAAACAAATCGTATATTGCTCCAATATATATATATACTTGCAACTGCCCATAATATATATTTAAGGGGAATGAGGAGAAGAATAAAATATTTCATCAATTGAGTAGAAGGACGATCTTTTGAAACTTTTGTATAAGAATAAAACTATTTATTCATTATCGAAATTCACTTGTGTTCAAATTCATTTATTTAAATTCATTAAAATTCACTTAGCAAAAAATTCACTAATTTTCAAAATTCATTGTCGAAATTCACTAATTTTAAGGATTCATTTATCGAAATTCATTGTCAAAATTCACCGATTTCGGGATTCACAAATGAGATTCAGCGATTTTAGGGATTAATTGTTTGTCATTCCATTATAAAAATTATGCAATTGTCCCTTCTCCTATAAAAAATATGTAGTTGTCACTATTCTTAAAAATATTAGGATTGTTAATCCTTATCCCTAATTTTCCATATATTTAATTTGGAGCACTTTCACTTCTTTGCATTAAGATGATTTCGTTCTCTTATACTAGTATAAATTAAGAAGAAACAACTTCTTTCAAAAATTAATATTAATTGATTTATTATGTGTCATATGTTTTTGTTTTTATTTTTAAATAGTTATGATGCTCAACATTTCAGTCCTGGTTTTGCAGCTTCGGATCTGGCATTGGTCAGAGGACAGGTAAATGATCCAATACTACAAATTACTAGATATATATATCTGATCATATAATTCATCGCAGTTTCAAATTATTGTAATTATATTATTAATTAAATCCTATATATATATATATAAAATTGGTGGTACGGGTGTTGCAGAAAACATGGTGCGTAGCAAAGCCATCTTCAGATGAAGGGATATTGAAGGAGAATATAAACTATGCATGCTCTCAAGTAGATTGCAAGGTTATAACAATAGGTTGTAACTGTTTCTCTCCTGATACTCTCATTAACCATGCTTCCATAGCTATGAATCTTTACTACCAGGCCAAAGGAAGGAACCCTTGGAATTGCTATTTCAACAACTCCGCTCTTATTGTCTTGACCGACCCCAGTAAGCTACCATTCTTCATCAATATTATTTTCAAAACAATTCATGTTTCTATTAAATTCTTTATTCAAAATTTGTTCCAAGAAGCATGTCGAAGTCTAAAATGCCATTTTTTTTTATTAAAAAAGCTATATTGTTTTAATATTAAAAAATATTAAGCGGATTAGTGTCACGTGACTAGGCCTGGCCACTTTAAACCGTGAACTGGACCGCAACGCGTCTGACAGAAAGGAATTGTTTGAACCGCCGGGTTCTGGAACCGTGTGTAATAGTCAGTCAAAAAAACGGCGGTTCGGTTAAGGTCCGATCCGGTTGATTCATTTGGTCACGCCTACATGTGACCCACACACAGATTCCACCCTGGTTTTATTTATTTATGTTACATGATATCTGTTTTTAATTTTTCATTTTATTATTATTGTTATGCGATTATACAGGTTATGGTGATTGCAAGTACGAGTGAAGGATTTTGGACGAATTACAGCAGCATCTTTTATACATCAAAATGATAATTGCATCACCATATATATATCCCCACCCCTATTTTGCTTCTTGTCGCCTAAAATTGTTGTGTGGATGATTTATGTCTTGCTCTTTTGGTGCCTCAATCAATTTCCATTTTACATGACCATTTAAAGTTTCTTCCTTAGACCTTGAATCATTAGTGTTCAATTTTATTTGTATTTTTGTGTTAAATGAAATTCAATAGTCATTGGGGATGCATTTTTCCTTTTGTCGTCTAAAATGTTATGTGGACGGTTTATGTGTCCTCTTTATGTGCCTCAATCATTTTCCATTATACGTAACCCTTTAGAGTTTCTTCATTTTCTTCGTTAGACCTTGAACCATTAGTGTTCAACTTTATTATTATTTTTATTTATCCTCTGGATATGGCCTAGTGGCGAGGCGGAAATGTTATAATAAATGACAATTTCCACCTGGTTCGGAGGTCATGTGACGATTCCGTAAAATGGGTTGATTTTCGATTGATTGTTCCTTCAGATTATGGGGAACCAAAGCTAGCCTCATTTCAGTTTCTAAGCTTCACGATTAACCTCTCAAATTTCGGTGGGATGTCGGGGTGAGGCGCTCATGGTTAGGGTATAACCATTTTTTATTATTATTTTTCTTTTTTTCGTTAATGGAAAATCTTTAGTCAATTGCGGATGGCCAGGCATTAATTATTTATACACGTACAAATAGATGTTTTGTCACATTTATTTTGAAATCAACTGATATCATTGGCTGATCTATGTTGTCATCCGAGTGGGTCACGTGACCTAATGAGGTTCGAAATATAATTTTGATGTTAAAAATACGAACTTTTGGTTCGGTGACCTCACGAAATTTTTTATTACATAAAAAATTTAGCTTCAGACTCGGATCATAATGCTGAAACAAAAAATTTATGCATCCGCCCGACTAATATACAGAGTGATGATGCCGAATAATGCACCACCGATAAATCAGGGCCACGTGTAATCTAAGGATGGGCTGTAAAGGGATCGAGCAGTTGTAGTGAGTAAAAGATGGTGTTTTGGTGTTGGCGAGTCAAGAATGTATCTTGGATTGCCTCGTATCATGTCTGAAAGTCCGCGAATCAAGCCTTCGTAGTTCTGGAATGATGTATTTATAGGCACATGCCCTCTTATGCCACTAAACTTGGGGCGGTTTAGTCTATTGACATAATTACCCTTAAATGGGCCTTGCCCTCTGCCCAAAACTTGTTGGATAGTGGGCCCGGGTGTGCAGACGGAAGTCTTGGTCTCGACTCGATGCATACCGGCGTGGGCGTCGAGGTAGGACACTTGGCGAGAATCTGCCGGTTATTGCGGTCTTCACCGATATGTCTCGTACTCGATTCCATGTGGATGATCCTCAGACTTTTCCACATGCCAATTTGGACCAATCAGTTATTCCACGTGGAGGGGTGAAATCACATATCGTCGCCAGCCCCCTGGATCGGAGGGAAGCTCATCTCGAATCTTTGAGGTTGGATCTGAAAATTTGAATAATCTTTTCGACATGCGATCTTCTTTGGCGGGAATCTGTTTGTCCTTCTAGCCGATGTAGGCTGCCGTGGATGATGACGTCTGTACAGCATTAATGGGTGCAAGAAGCGGCGTTTTATCCGCCCATTATCCTTGATTCTCGCGTTACATACCTTATAATCGCCCCGGTTGCCCTTTCAAATCATTTGCAAGATTTACATATATAAGGAGTCCAAGCCACGAAGCCTCTCATTTTCCATTCTTTCTCTGCCTTTATCGGAAAATCACAAGTAAGCCCTTAGCGCCCCCAAATTCTTTGTTTTGTTTTTGCTTCTTTATTTCTTCCTCGGTTCCATGTCTAGTAGCGAGAGCGATTCTCAAAATAGGAGGAAATCGTTGTGATAGAGGAAGAAAGAATCGTGAAGAGACGGTTTACGAGGTACCAACTCGCTTACTGGTGAAAGGGTCGACGGAAAGGTGAAAAGAGGAGGAGAAGAAGAATCGTCTTCTCGACCCGTTGCTGGCGCCAACTAGGATTAAGGTCAAGGACCTTACGGCCGCATATCCGATCTTACTCAGACTAAACCAAAACCGTTTATCCTGCGCTACGGCATCCCTACTCATCCGAAAATGTTAAAGTATCCCACGGTAACCACCAATATGCCCGTGATCCTCCTCATGGTTTCTCGTAAGCTATTTACGAGGCTGGCGAAGGAGGGGTTAAGGTATCCTTTCGATCCGTCCTCATTGAGGTCGCCCGGCATAACGGATCTGCGTTACTCAACTCGCTCCCAACGAAGTCGGGGCGTCAAGGGCTTCGTGTTAGCATGTCGGATTGCCAAAGTCGAGTTCTCGGTTATTTGTTTTAAGCGATACTATGCAATCCAAGGCCTACAAGGCGGCGGGTTGGTATACTTTCCAGGCGTCCTCACGGTGCGGAATTTGCAGAAGGGTGACATCGTCTCGGGGTGAGTGGAAACCTCATTTCTTTTTCATCCGACACGGGTCGAAAGATATCGACATCGGACCTGGTACAAAGGCCTAGGAAAATGCACGATAGGCTCCGATTCGATGTCCCCGTGCGTGTAAGGTTCTTGAAAGGGTTAATCCCGATGTCGCATTGTGAAATCTTCATTCCACGTATCCATTATCTTTGTGTCGAGACGGGCGGGCCGGAGTGCTTATCACGGGCTCGATGAGGAAGTTCGAGTCTTGTGTAGGATATTTATCCGCTCTGTCGAGCTTTTACGTATCTTATATATATATATATATATATATATATTCTTTATATTTGCTTTTACTGCCTCGAGTTCGATGTACCGACCTTTACGTCCTTGTATTTGCGGTGGAACACTTTTTCAAAATTAGAGCGTTGGGCAAGATGCACGGCCCCAAGAAGACGGATCCCAAGAAGATCCAAGAAGCGCGATGTCAGTCGAAGAAACGGCGTTTGGTGCTACATCCGGGGGAGAGGGGCCGACCCGATCTTCTACCCGGTATCGATATCGACATTCTAAGAGGTCAACCCGGCGACGCTAGGGTGGTAAGCGGCATCAAGAGGACCTCGTATCAAGGCGCCAAAAATAAGCGAGGTCTTGGCGGGGGTCGGGAAGGAGACCCGTAACCTTGCCACAGCAAACTCCACGATCCGATCCCGAATGGCCGTGGCGGAGATGGAGGCCATGACTCGGAGGAGTTGCGACTTCATCATGAAGAGCCATCGGTATAAGTCTTTCCTTTTTATTTCCGCGTAGCTTCGGATTTTTTGTCTGTTTCGGCGTTAATGGTGTTCTTCTTTGCGACTTCGACTCTCATTACTAAAGTGGCTCTGAATAGAATCGAGTCTCCCTCGGCGGCTTTGGAGGAAGCGAAAGGAGCGATCGCTAAAGCCCGACCTCCGACCTCGAGAAAGTGAAGGCCAAGGCCAACAAGGCTTGGATGATCGGCGCGTAAGCGGAGTCGATCACATCCTAAAGCACAAAGGATTTATCCGGCAGGGGCCCGAGTTAGCGATAGTAAGGTCGGTTGGATCGGACAAAGTTTGGTGTTTGGATACATGCAAAGACTGAGGCGATCTTCGGCTTGGGTTGATAAGCTTCACGACTCGTCTGGCGGCTAAATATGACTTCACGGCGTCGAAGAGCTTGAGAATGACTGGCAGCGCTGCGATGACTCGAGACCATGAAGGGGGATTCCGATATCGTTGGATCAAGTCAAGATGGCGTCCACGACTTTGAAGTTAAAAGCATCGAGAGGCATACTTATGCGATCGAAGCCATTCCCGATATGGTCGATATATCCACAGGACTTCAAAGTGGCGTGTCTCTTTATGACAAGTATGTGGGCCTGCCTGCGGAGGAGATGGTGAGAACCCCAAGTCCCGAAGATCAAATTGA